>OMNV01000476.1:0-18175 GCA_900303265.1 Brotula barbata
TCTCCTATATTGCCAAACTGGGAAGTGGTGTAGTGATGCGATGTAGCACAGAAAGAAAGGCAGGCGTCCAGGCTACAGGGGAAGGTGGGGCCTACGAGGGAGCAATCAGAGGTGAAAATCATGTGGGATGTTTTCATAATTAACTTTTTACTTTTCTTTATGTAATAAATATAAAGAAGTGGAACCAATGAAAACCATGTTTGTCGTCTTCCTTGTGTTTTTTGTTCCAAATTGGAATATAAAAACACATTCAGCTCATGACAAATAAGATGATGGCGTAAATCAGTAATAATACATCTTACTTTTTTATACAAAGTATGGGTCCATTCTGTCATATAAAAACTACATGACTAAATTGATGATATTATTGATAATATTGATGTTTACTCAAATGACATGATAGATAAGGGGCTAAACGGATTGATAAACTATCTGCCTCGCTCTAGTAGTAGTGATAATAATAATAATAATAGTCATAATCAAAATAATGTGATTTATTTTAACCGTGCATGAGTTACATCAGTCAAGGTCGTCCAATTGTCTTACGTATACATTAGATGGACAATAGAATAACATTACTAATATTACATGATATATGGATAATATAGATTATAGAATAAAAAGATTGACAGTACTTAATCAGCTCCTCTTCATCATAGTTGTACCATGAAATAATAATAGAAGTGATGATAATAATACATAACATATGCCAACTTCAATGTGTACAACAAACACTTTGTCTTCAATAATTCATTTAAAAAAAACACAACTAGTCTACAATTTGACTGATATCACCTGGATTGGACAATACAGACGTTTAAAAAAAATATGTGGGATATCAACTGGTCAACAATCAGCGCGCTCCATACCATAATAACCACTGATGGCACCAAATGGGCTGGCTGTCTGTCCGGTGTGGCGCAGACTGGCGTCGCCGCTCCTGCCCTCCTCCCTCTCTCCCCCTTCTACCTGTCAAGGCCGTCACCTCCTGAGACTTCACCGCGACGATTCTCTCACCCCGCGCTGCCATAAATCAGCCATCAACGACACCCCGGACCACTAATACGTCGGAAATACCCGACGGAACGTTTAATTAGGACGCAATCTGAACTCATGTTGTTTTAAGCGCTTTCACAAAGACGCCTCACGTTGAATACACATTAAATATTATTGACATTATTCTGTTTAGGGGAATGCGCGATCATTTTTTCCTTTTGTCAGATTGGTCCTCCGCTTTGCTGATGATCTCATAAAAACGTAATAGATTTTGATTTAACAGCCCACGTGATTTGTCTACGAGAGTTTCGATCTTTATGGGCCCCGCCCAGAATGGGATTAACCAGTTTTCAAGTTATTAACCCATAAAGATTTATGTTAATATGGTTGATGACGCCCCAAATTATGAAGCAGCTCAGATGGATTTTTAATCGCTCTTTATTATTTCCCAACCAGGTGTTGAGGTTTCGGTCATGTTGTCGAATGGATGTGGGTGATATCTAATTAGCTGGGATTATCCTCACCTACACCTCGCCGCCATTGTCAGATGACCTCGCCTATCCGCCCGCCCATTGTTGGCGTGAATGAGTGAATTGTTGTTTTAAGGGATTTTGAGTAGCTTATAGGGATTTAACAAGCGAAGGCGATTAAATCTAAAAACTGTAATGTTGATCATGCCTGGTAACTTCTCTCGCATTAAATCTGTGGAAAATGACAGAAACTGTCATGATGGATGGTGATGAATGACATCATCACGATTACGATGCGCAAATCAAAGAAAATGATCATCAGGAATGAAATCAACCCATGCGAGAGCCACGAAGTGAAACCCAAAGCTGTAACTTACAACTGAACGGTGCCTTCTATTTGTTTTACTCTTGTAAATTCCAGACAGTTTTCACACAGAGCTGTTTCCCAGGGGAACATCTATTATCCTATTATCACGACGTTGCCAATGTCGCTGATGTGTGAGGCAGTATTTACATGACTATATCGTCAACCGCTGAATAGACTTTATGGCTTTGTAGTCACCTGGGACACTGGGGCCATTTCCCCGAGGAAGAGCCTCCATCTTCCCCAACAGCACTGGATTTCAGCATCTGCATTGCTGTACCACTTTACTGTTATGAAGTGTGTGTGTGTGTGTGTGTGTGTCTGTGTATGGATGCCCATTAGGAACACCAGGTGGCAAATAATTTCGAGGCTGAATGTATTTTCATCTGCCATCTTCAAATAAATAAATAATGTTAAGTAGTCACTTTACTTCATGGGCCCATTTGTCTCTGCGCAAGCGCCTCAATATATTTTTGGAATTACTACTTGGATACTTAGGATACCCATGGTTTAGTATCTTATTTAACAGCTTACTGTAATAGAAATGTGAATATTACAGGGAATTAGTCAGTGTTTTAGTGCGTGGGAACCGTGCGTAAAGACTGAAGCCTGGGAAAAGCAGGTGAATGAGTGAGGGGCTGTTGAACTGTCTGCGTCACGTCTTTGATGTGTAGTTATGCACCGACGACTCCTATTTGTCTGTTCGGACACGGCAATCAATGTCGTCGTTGAGGCATTTTCACAGTGAAATGTTACCTGCGGGACAAATCTGTCAATCAAAGGGGAGAGCGCATATAAATATAATCAGCGCGGAGCTCAGGCAGAAGTTCAGTTGCCTTCTCCTCTCCTCACACTCACTACTCGGATACTACAGCAAGGCCTCTGTTTGGAATACAGCAACTATGGGACCCCGGCATCTCCTCACAGCCATGGCTCTGTCCATGTGCTGTCATTTGCAGCTTGCATCCACTTGGTACGTCACTTTTTGGAGGTCACTCTACAGTAATATCTGTTCGTATTGTGATATTAACGTGCGTCTTTTTTCTTTTTTTTTTGCCTTCTTCGCAGGACTGTAAATAATTTCCTCATGACTGGACCTAAGGTAAATATATATATATATATATATCTCCATCTGTCTGGGGATTTTGCCTCGTCTCCATGGGATACAAAATAATAGTTGATAATTGACATAAAATCTTTCTTTTCGTTCCAAAGGCCTTTTTAACATATGCGAGCAGCGTGCAAGTGGGCGCACAGAGTGGAATCCAGGAGTGCAAACACCAGTTTGCATGGGACAGGTGGAACTGTCCAGAAAACGCGTTACAGTTATCCAAACACAACGGACTCCGAAGTGGTAAGTTTTCATCTTTGACATACAAACATAAACATATTGGGCAAAGCTCCCTGTGCTGCAGAGGGTGACGCATGCAACGTTGTGTTTAATACCATCACCAACAACGTATCATTAGTATCATAGTATCACATTGTCGATCATTTAGCATGGATAATCTCTGGTAACGTCTTTGCGCACGGGCTACGCGCTCTTTACGCACAGTCGCTGAGCAGAGTCTTTATGCCTTCATGGTGCCAAACTTGATAGCAAATCTGAACTCCGTTGTTTGCTTTCTTTACCAATTAATTTAGCCACAAGGGAGACGTCTTTTGTCCACGCCATCAGTGCCGCCGGAGTGATGTACACACTGACCAAAAACTGCAGCATGGGAGACTTTGACAACTGTGGCTGTGATGACTCCAAAATTGGACAGACAGGTAAGCCGGAAGTTACGAATGAAGTCATTAATTGAAGTTTTGAGAGAAAGTAATAAAGGAGATGGATTAAATAACGTAAATGTCGGGTATTCTTTCATTTTCAGGTGGTAAAGGATGGATTTGGGGAGGCTGCAGTGATAATGCGGCGTTTGGAGAGAAGATCTCCAAACAGTTTGTGGACGCTTTGGAAGGAGGACAGGACTCTCGCGCAGCAGTCAATCTGCATAACAACGAGGCGGGCAGACTGGTGAGATATTGATTCTGATAATCATACTGACACTCTGATCAGTTTTATCATTTTATCTCCAAAAATAAAAGTTCTGCTCCAAGCAACATTTAGTTTATCAAACTAACGCTCACTTTGACATTCAGGCAATCAAAGCCACCATGAGGAGAGCCTGTAAGTGTCACGGCGTGTCTGGGAGCTGCAGCATCCAGACTTGTTGGATGCAGCTGGCCGACTTCAGAGACGTGGGCAACTACCTGAAGGTGAAACACGAACAAGCGAGGAAGCTGGACATGGACAAGAGGCCGCTGAGAGCTGGAAACAGCGCGGACAACAGAGGGGCCATCGCGCACGCGTTCAGAAGCATCCCTCGGACGGAGCTCGTTTACCTGGAGGACTCCCCGGATTACTGCATCAGGAACCAGAGCATGGGGTTTCATGGCACGGAGGGCCGGGAGTGTCTCAAGGGTGACAAGAACATGTCCCAGTGGGAGAAGCGAAGCTGTCGCCGGCTGTGCTACGAATGCGGCCTGAGGGTGGTGGAGAAGCGCATCGAGGTTGTCAGTAGCTGCAACTGTAAATTTCACTGGTGTTGTACGGTCAAATGCGACAAATGCGCGCAAATCGTTACCAAGTATTACTGTGCCCGTGGAAGTGGGAGAAAACCGCAGAATAAAACCAAACGCAGGCACCGTGAGCCGCGGCACTGAGTGCCACTAATTACTGATAATATGATGTTGGTCACTTATTTATTCCCATGGACATTTTTGAATCAATATTGCAAGAATTCCGTATTTGGCAGCCTTTGAATGCACTTTATGAGTGAAATTGAGGAATGCTCTGTATGAATGAATATGAATGGTCCAAATAGCTGCATGATCAGTGTTACTATTGTGTTGTTGTCTGTAAATTGTCTAATATTTTAAATAATAAATATTTTTCTAATATTTATGGGTCGTTTTGTCTGGTTCGTTGTTTTCAAATTCACACTCTTATTTGTATATTGGTCCCCTGGTGTTCTGCTGCCCTTTGAAGTGCGCATATAGGCGTTTCCTAAACCAGTTGCCCAATCAGCTTTCTTGGACCGGGAAGGGGGGTTCTGGGAGGCAAACAAGAGTTGCATTTGTTCCTAGTTCGAATAAAAGAGAAAGTTTCAGCAGATCTGGTTTTGCAAGTGCATCGCTTCATTCCATTGCAAGAGCTAAGAACCAAAATGACAACTTCTTTATTTGGGATCCTGCTTCTTCTACACTGCAAAATCTGCCCTGGCCATAGTTGGTAAAGTTAATTCCATTTTTGTCTGCATTTATTTATAGGGTTGATTCATCCAATTACTTATCTAAAACTGCATTGTTTTTTCTCAGGGTTGCAAGCAATTTTCTGATGACGGGACCCAAGGTAAATTCCTCGTGTTGCTAAGAGAGGAATGAATTGCAATTATTACCATTATTAATATTATTATTATAATTGTGGAAAACAACTTTCCAACGGCTATCATTCCTTGCCTTTCCTGCAGGCATATCTCACCTATGCAAGCAGCGTGCAGGTTGGCACACTAAACGGGATCGAGGAGTGCAAACACCAGTTTGCGTGGGATCGGTGGAACTGTCCGGACAGCTCTACTCAACTCAGAGGACTAAAAAGCGGTAGGCTCCGTCAGAAACTGTGCACTATTCCAAGAAATGCACCCACAAATTACTTAACGTTGCACTACATTTGTGCATTCAATCAAGTATGTGCCAAAATCTCAAGTAATATCTTTAAGCACGTCTTGTGCGCTTTTTACGCACGAGAATTGTGAACAGATATCAGTATTCTAAACTTGAAAGTGACATGAAATGCAGTGGTTTGGTTTGTTTGTCACCTCATTCAGCCACAAGAGAGACATCCTTCGTCCATGCCATCAGTGCAGCTGGGGTCATGTACACTCTGACCCGGAACTGTAGTCTAGGAGACCTCGACAACTGCGGCTGCGACATGTCAAAGAACGGGAAAATAGGTGAGGTGAAAATAAATAGGCAGAAAAGTATGGGCCTAAACTCCAGTTACAAATATTGACTTTGTTCGAGACTGTCCATTGTATAATAATGAACATCTGTTTAAGTTGAAGCGATACTGTGTGTGCAGGTGGCCGTGGCTGGTTATGGGGTGGCTGCAGCGATAACGTAGATTTCGGGGAGAGGATTTCCAAACAGTACGTGGACTCCCAGGAGACTGGCCAGGACTCCAGGGCTGCTGTAAACCTGCACAACAACGAGGCTGGACGCCTGGTGAGCATCTTGAACGTTGCATCACAAACACGGAGCTATACGAACTTTTTTCCCTTGTCAGTATTTAACTTTTGGTCTCAAACAGGCTGTGAAGGCAACGATGAAGCGCATCTGCAGATGCCACGGCATGTCAGAGAGCTGCAGTGTCAAAACATGCTGGGAACAGCTGTCCGATTTCAGGGAAATTGGCAACTACTTAAAGGCCAAGCACAGCCAAGCCCAAAAACTTGATGTGGACAAAAAGCGGATGAGGGCTGGAAACAGCGCGGACAGCCGAGGCGCCGTCGCGTTCGGTAGCATCCCGCAGACAGAGCTCATCTACTTGGAGGAATCTCCGGACTACTGCAAGAGGAACAGCAGTTTGGGACTGTACGGCACCGAGGGCCGGGAATGCTTGCAGCACGGAGAGGATTTAACCCAGTGGGAGAGGCGCAGCTGCCGCAGGCTGTGTCACGAGTGCGGCCTGAGGGTGGAGGAGAGGCGCACGGAGGTCGTCAGCAGCTGCAACTGCAAATTCCACTGGTGCTGCAAGGTGAAGTGTGACGACTGCTCTCAGGTTAGAGTCAAACATGTATGCGCCCGCAGGCAGAGTGCTGATGTGCACAACTTCAGACGGAGATACCGAGGAAACAGACTTAAAGCAGACTAACGAAAAGAAATCCTGCCAGACAATCGTCAGATAAATGAAATCAAACGATCCTGGATATTATATTTGCACTTTTTCATCACATTCTCTGTAATATAAGATGTCTATTTATGTTAACTGCTCATTTAGATGAATAAAATTGAATGAACGTCTCTCTGTTTTGTGGTGTGTCCCTCTGTTACAAACGTCTAAAAAGACACGTTTTACTCTAGAAATATGACTGCTGGGTTCTATGACAAGACACACAAAACAGATCTTATTAGAATAAGAATGGACTGATGAATACACTAACAAGGGATTACATGGATAACATGCTGCACTTCACACCTGACCAAGGTGTTGATCCAGCGTTGATCTCGTATGACTTTGATGTTAACGTGTATTGAGCTCATTCCGGGGCTTTGAAGGGCTTAGTAGTCAAGTATTTCGACTGTTAAAAGTACGGTACTTGGCTGTCTAATCTAGACTATCCTGGTTACATCCCACGGGGATATGCAAATGTGTCACAATACATCAAAGTACAAGGAGGAAACGCACTGACAGGCTGAAACCGTGCAGACTTCAAGTTTTCCCGCCGGCGTATACACACAAAAATCAAAATGAAAAGTGTCTATAAATTAGCAAGGACTAGTAAAAATCCACACACAGCACACAGAGATCAGGTTGATTTCTACTCTTACATTTAGATGTAATTACAGATACCCCCAGGCTCCGCCCACTAGCCTATCTGTGACTAAACCATTCATTCTCCTGCTTTCCTCTACCCCCTGTATCTCCAAAAATCTTCCTCTCAGCTGGACATGTCATAAATCTGCCACTGTCTCGGCTTAATGAGTGATGGCATGGATATTACCTTCATCAGGGGGTCAATGCCTGCAGGACAGGGGGTGGGGGTCTCGCAGAATGGGGGTAAATGAGGGGTTTGTTTCGTTACCTTTCCAAACCAATTCACCAAACGAAGAGCAAGCAAATTATAAACTCTCTGTTGGTCACAATATGTGGCAAGATTGGCACAAGGGAAATAAAACAAATGTCAGAAAAGGAATATATTGTAACATTGTCATTGAGCAGATTGCTCCCTACCTCCCACCCCATTTGTCTGTTTGCTTCTGGGATGTCCTGTATTTCCCATGCTGTCCTGCTGTGTGTTAATGAAGGCCTCGCTCCACTGGAGGCCCCCACTGATCCGCCCCTTATCTCTGCTCTCCGTAGGGACCATTAATAGTTCCATATTGGTCCCTTTCAAGGATAGTCTGACCTAATCTTGTAAAAATGGGAATGACGCATCTGTTCTTTTTTTGTTTCCTTTAATAACCACCCGATTTCTTCAAAAAGACCTAGGTTTAAAATCAGAAGTGAAATTTCCCCTCAACAAACTGTCTAACAGTGCTACAAAACTAGCTGCATGCTTGCTTTACGACTGCATTTTCATTCCTCCTCCAAACTGGCACTATCACATCTTTCGAGACACAGGACATGGGAGGCACAGAGAAGGGTAATATCCCACGAGGACCCCCCAGGATGGCTCATGTATTCACCCAGACAAGCCTGGGGGTCTAAGGGATGTGAGGATGATTGATCAGCCCTTCTCCTGCCCTCCTCTCTCACCTGGGTGTGAGATAACAAGGCAAGACAGGGCACAAGATTTGGCTCACGCAAGCCAGTAGCCAAGTCTTGACAGGAACATATAAATATGCAATACATATTCCTTAAAAAATTGCCTATGCTACATCTTGGTTTTTTTTTAATTGCCCAATTTGTAAGGAATTCGCCAACTCAGCCTGAAGGAAGTTCCATTTTCAAACACTTACTTCATATATTTTGAAAGGATCATTACAATGCAAACAGATTTGCGTAATACAGAGATCGAGATGGACGTGTTAAGAGCAGATTAAAATAATCTCAGTAGCTACATGCATGTGTATGTATTCAGCGGTACGTGACAGGAAGTTAGAGGTTCCTATGTTTAGAGAGCAGCTCTCTGTTTAGAGCCACCGTCTGTTTTTATCTTCAAAGATACTCAATAATAATAGCACTTCGAATGACATATATTAATATTGTAGTATATTAATGAACTGGGTTGCTACTCTGCAAAGTGCACATCCTGTCTAAAGTGATCTGTGACCACTGACAATTCTGGTTTCAGTCCTTCACATAAAAGACACACACAAGTGCCACCCTAAGTTATTGCCTACTTCGAATGTGTAACGAGAAGACGCATCTTTGTAAACTTTTTGTAAATTTGTGGGTTGGATTAAGAGCAACATCTCTGTGAGCCCACCGCAAATACAAATTGTTAAAGTAAAACTCAGTGGATGTGATATTTCCCAGAAACGCGTATGGATTTTGACAATGTTCCTTCAAAGGTGGATGTGATGGGATGGGGTCCTCAGACCCTAGCTGATTATATGAGGAGAGTGAGTATGGCCAGGGCAAGTTTACACAGACTTTTCACATGGATACAAGTACTTTACAGTGCATGTTTTCTTTTCTGTTACTTTAACAACAAACACACTAATCTATTTTCTATACAGTGGCTCAAAGTAGAGTCAACACGATGACAGAATATCTTATAATTATCTTAACACCATATGTTTCTCAGCTGAAGTTGTCAGGCTGTGACAAAGTGGTGATGAGGGGCAGTATTACTGGAGCCCAGTTCACAGTAAGTTGAAATGACTGATTATTTCAAACTATTTAATGAATGGAATTGCATAAATTTTGAGTAATAGTTCCTTTGAAACAGTCCAAGCATTAACTGTTCTGTATTTTGATGTTTTATTTACTATAATCCAGCAAATGACTGAGTGTGAACTTCAAGGATTCCCCAGCATTTACATACCGTGAGTCTGATTCAAACTTTATATTCTTATATTCTTTGACAAGATAGCATTAATAGTGTCAATGTGACATCAGCTATTGTTTGGCAGAGGCCCAGTGGGACAATAATTTTTGTGCAGTTTGTAGGATACATAGAAATTGTGCAATCCGCTTTAAGATGCCCCAAATTAAAATGGTAAAATAAAAGAGATTTTATGTTTAATATAAATAAATAATAGGTTGACCTTTCATTTTGATAGAATAATCACAAAGATACAAGCTGAAATCAACACTGGTCAGCAGAGGAGGGAGAGGAATAAAATCTTTGGTTGGCGGTAAGAAGTGCCAGATTATTTTGAAGGGATGAACATGAAAAATGTGGAAAAACTTGAACACCATAAATTTTTTCAACAGATCAAAGTCAGTGATGGTGCCCAAACAAGGTAAGAAATCCTCCTTTACTCATATCATAAACCATTGTTTTCTCCATTTTAGGATTGTTCCATTTATTTTCACAGTATTTGTACAAGAGGAAGAGGTTTGGGATCCTGATGATTTTGTAAGTAAACACTATTGGTCAACAGATATTGAAATGGCCAAAACAATGCCTGCTACCTTCATCATACACTGAAAGTAATAGTTTCTAATTTAATTAAAAATGATACATAACATCAAATTTTTTTGCATATGTGTGTTACCATTTCTATCAATTGCCTGGCTGTGATCAGGACGATGAAAGTGATAGAGATTTTGAGGATGGAGGACAGGAGGAAGAGAAAGACAGCTTTGTCTTAAGTGAATGTGCTACAGCTGGGAAACAAGATATCGAGGTCGAGTATGAATACCACCGTGAGGATCCTTCCTCTAAACTTCAACCCCTGAGAGCAAATAAAGGTCACATGGACAGGGACTACACAGGTACCAGAAAAGCAGCCATGACACTACATGAATGAAGATGCATATATGTTCCTTTCAATTGATTTACATATGTACATTTCTGGTGGCTGTAACATATTTACTATTGTGGGTGCATGCATGTGTGTGAGTAGAGTCTGCCTCGACTGGTAGAGCTGTCAGTCACAATGTGAGTATACTGTTTGTTGTCAATGCCACATGGTTTGGCACATTCTAATACACAGAAAACATTATGCTCTTTTCTCCTTTCCACTTACCGAATTTCTTCTCCAGCTCCTGATGTTTGAGTTATTTCTTCACCCATCCTCTTCATGATTTCTGGCAGGTGCAGCGTCCTCTTACACCAAGAAGGGTAACCGCACCTCCGAGAGCCGTAAACGTACCAGGTTAGTATGCATTAAGGCTGCCGCAATTAATCACTTACAATCGGCAGCTCGATTTTTTTAAAATGTAGCGATTATTCGGCAAAGTAGCAAACACAAAAATGGCCTGACTCAATGCTACACTAAGCTAACTTGTGCAGTCTTCTTCAAGGCAACAGAACACAAACAGGTGGAAGCACCAAGGTTGTACTGCATACTTGAAGCAAGACAACCTTAATTCAATTTAGCAACTTTGTATGTGTTTTATGAATGAGTTGCTGGCCTTCAGCAAAATACATGTAGTATGGCTTTCACTCTTTTAGCGCTACTGGGTAAAAACCAATAAAAATGTAACACATCCTCACATGGGTCAGGTCATAAGTCAAATGTGTCATGGCATCTTAAAATGACATTACACAATTTGCTGGTCAATATCTACAGCATATTTGAGTTATTTCTTGAAATTATTCTTTATTGGGAATCAATTATTTTCTCTTCCTTTATCAGTCTCTGGTAAGTAGCTGATGGACACACAAAAGAGTACATACATAAACAAATACTGAATGCCTGATTAAGAATAAACACAATCAGTAGATTAATCAATCAAAGCAGAATAATGAATAATGATGACTTTTGTGAACATTTAATGACTCCGTTGCCTAACTTATTGTTAAATCTGCTCATTGCTCTTAACAGATATCATATGCTGTTGTTCCTTCCCATTCCTCATAGCCACTCCACATGCTGACATTAGCAAAAAACCTGACCAGTCCGGGCCATCCAAGAAAGACCGTTCAACATTACGTATGTCAATGTGTCACATCATGTTTAGGGTGATGTTTTCAGTCAAGCACCAAAATTGCACGATTTTACCAAAATACTTATTTTAATTTGACATTACCCATTGTGTCCACAAGAGAGCAGCAGCATCAAGGCCACAGCTTCGTTCAAGGGCAAGGTCTGTCAAACACAGGTATCTGAGCAAACAGATAATGCCAACAACAGGTAGGCTAGGCTGTGCAATTAAGGAATCTACAGCATCTCACTCTGAGTAAGAAATACATGGAGTTGTTAAAGTTGACTCATCTCTTCCTACCCAGAGCTCAAGTTATTCCACCTCCTGTCCCAGCAAAAGGTCATAAATTTAACAATTCAAACACAGAAACAGAAAAGGTAAGACTCAAAACTGGTACCACAATGCAGTCCAAATTAATTTACTGTATATAATCCAAGTCAAGATTGTTGAATTACAAAGTAGTACTTTGAGTACTTTGGGAAGGCAAACAGCAGATGGCGATGTTGTAAAAAAAATACACCAGCGGGGGGGAACCTGGAGAAGTTTGAGGATTGCTTTTATTGAATAGGCCAATAAGACCGAAGTGTTTGTTTTTCCAAGAATAATTATTCAACAATCAATTCTGTTATTGTACCACGAAATGCTCTTCATAGTCTTATGATGTTTCATTAGGGTTTCGATCCCAGCTGGTATGGTGGAACGTTGACCAGAACACAGGCTGATGTTGCTCTTAGACAGATAAACAAGGTCAGGATATTGCCTTTCACGAGCTCATATTTCTCTTCCTCCTTTTTCTAGAGCAGAGACACATATATAAACATGTAGGTGATATTGCATGAACATGAACTGTGGGTGCACTCATGCATGATTCCTGTGTATGAGAGTTTTCCTTTCGTGTGGTTTTGTTCTCTCTGTAAGGATGGGGCATTTGTGGTGAGGGACAGCACAAACGGCTCCAAAGAGCACCCTTACACCTTAATGCTGCTTAAAGAAGGCAAGGTTTACAACATTAAGATCCGTAACAATGGCAACTCCTATTCCCTTGGCAGTGGCCTCAACAACAGTGAGGTAAACCAAAAATGATATTATTTATAACTTTAAAATGAAAAAATATTGTTTTTTCATTTAAAAAATAGAAAAAATACAGTGTGTGTGTGTGTGTAAATAATCTGCATAGACTACTGTGGCAAGCCTTAGGGGATCCTTGGTGTTGATTTGTATAGTGAAGCATCATTAAATGACTGTCGCCTTTTTTTGTGCCATGTTGTGCTGTAGAGTTTCCCTGGGGTGGATGAGATGATTGCCCATCATACACACACCCCACTGCTCCTCATTGATGCCACAGATCAGAGCTCTGGAGTAAAGAGCATGTGCTGTCTGCTGCACCCCGTGGGACTCTGACCAGAACCAGCAAGCCTAACATGGGTGCTTGTGTCTGTGTTTCCTATTTGTTACTTTCATTTGTATGTCAGTAAAGGACATGAACACTTAACAAAAGAGTGATTTTAACACACACACATTACCTCACTCCTCAGTTTCAGGCTTAGCAGAGCGCTGCTTCACCTCCTCCTGGACTCTTTTTAGGATTGCCAGCCTATCAGGGTGACTAACACAAACTATCAGATCGCATTGTCTCTGCTGGGTCTGCACTAGAGACAAAAAACAAGGATCTTCTTTTACAATAGTCAAACCTATTAGGTTTAAATGAAATTTCAACATGTATAAATTTAAAACTTTAATTGAAAATGTAAGAACTACTTAGAATAGTGCACAATCTTCTCCGATTTCTCAAAAAACAAGGGCGATTTGATTGACTTTACATTACTGTAATACAAGAACATTTGGATTAACGCCCTACAACTCATATTGTACAAACTGCTCCTTATTTGCCTATATGTGAATGTCAGTGTCAAGCGTCATGATTCATTTTCCATAGTTTACATAAATAACAGCCTCCGATGTTACCTGTCATTCCGGCTAAAGGACATTGAAGTCATAGTACAGTATAACAATTTATATCGATGGTTGGTTAGCCAAACTGTCCCCCCTGGCATGAATGAAATCATGCATTCTGCACAGCTCCGTCTGCCAGATCCTTCAGTTATTCCTAAGAAGTCATAAGCCAAGAACTAGCTGACAGAAATCATGTAACTCTTGACTCTAAAGTCCACATTCAGGGCTAAATTGCACAGCAGTTGGTGTACAGTAATCCACTTCTCCATATCACTTTTCAGATCTAACATTACAAATATCACATGTTTTGCATATTTGCAAATGCGTCTTTCAAGTCATCTTGCAGGAAAAATTGATGCTTACAAACGGTCTGCAAAAGGAGACGATGGTGGTTAAGAGTCATACTTACATGCCATCTGGTCCATGGAGCGAGACAAGGTGTCCAGCCGTTTCAGTATGTTTTCGAGATCAGTGCAGTCAGTGGAACTGGCTTGAGCTGTCTTCTTCACTGATTTTTCCATCTGAAAAAAATATAAATGATGTTAGTGCCATGTACGAATTCAAGTGTGTGTATGTACAACAAAAAACACAACACATCCTCAAGGTTGTCTCATTGTTTTATTCTTTCATCTTAACATGGAAAGCACAAATTTATCACTCTTTACTACAATCAGCTGAATACTACTATATAATCTATAGTTTGAAGTACAAATTGTGTACCAACTGTACACTAATTAACGAAATATCTTTGTCAACTCAAGAATACACCTGCTTAGCTAGAACAGAAACAGTCTTGTGGTTTAAGCAGTATTTAATTACACATTACATATAATTATACAAAAATACTACTTTAAGCAACACTCGCACTTAGAACCAGTTTAGTATGTAAAGCACATTATGAACCGTTAGGCGGTGTGGCTGCTGGGTTTTGCACAGCTGCAGGACCCGGGCTTGTCTGCGGCTCCCGGTCCCCCATAACAGAAGCTCTGCAGCGTTCATGAGCCTCTTCCAGTTCCCGCATGGTCCCCGTCAGTCTGGGGCTGGTCCGAAGCGTCGTCAATTCGTAGACCATCCAAGTCAGGAGGACTGTGGGAGTAATCAAGAAAAGCAGAGCCGCTGATCGTCACATTAAAAGTTTTTCACAAGCATATTCAAGTAACACGAAAAGCAAAGCTCCAAACCTGACATATTTTCCACGCTTTCGAGCATGCTCTCCAAATCCAAATTAATCTCCGACTCCATCTCGTCGTTAGCGTCACTGCCGTGTTGAAGCTCGGAGGACGGAGGGGATTCGGACATCTAAATGGATTACCAAGCGTTGTTTCAACGCGCTGTCTAGCTACGCCATTTGTTCGTAGTGATGCTAACCCGCTTTCGACATGAACGTAGCTAGCTCATGTCAATGCTGGTAAAAGTTAGCATCTTGACTAAAACTTTGTTAAGGAACGATATATTAAAAAAACAACTAAAGGAAGATGAAGGAAGACTTAAATGAGCTATCCACATGCTGGTTTTCATATTTTAATTTATTTTAAGGCACGATAAAAATTACCTTTTCCAACAGCGGGGTAGTGTCTTGAAAAAGTGGGATGGAAAAAAACACGGTCCGGTTAGAATTTCAGTAATTAGACGGTGACGACAAAGGCTTTTTTTTTTGGGGTTGTTTGCATTTTGCCCATGTATATTCCTGAACATAATTTTCCAATAAGCAGCCCAAATTTATTTTATTATTTAATTATTATTTAGACATTTTTGGACAAATTAATATTGCCTGTCGGCAAATAAAGGTGACAGATTAGAGTGAAGTTGTAATGGAAGTCATGAATACTACTGCTGTTATATTTTCAAATACGGAAAATTAAGTAAATGAAAGATAGTTGTTTATTTATTTTTTCGTGATAATAAACAAAGGGTTATTGTAATGGATTTTAGGGGGGGGGGAATTACAAGAACAGATATCAGTACATCTAATCATTTAATGCAGGCCTGATTAAAACTGCTAAATAAGATAAGATAACAAAATACAAGATATCTTTTTTTTAACTTAGTCTGTTTAAATCAGCATGGCAATTATCAAATAATTTCAGTTGACTGAACAGAGTTAATGTTGGTGTAGCAGCTTGAGTGGAAAATTATTTAATTGTGAGTGAGCAAATCCCCTGGAGGAATGAGCTGACAAAAGAAAAAAAAAAGGGAAAACAAGCTCCTCACCTGAGAAAAGGACCAATCAAGAGAGACTGGGGGTGTTTCCAGGGAAACAGATAAAGCAGATATGACAGGTGACATCTCTGAGAAGCAGGTAGTTCAGAGCTGTTTACCCTACAGCTCAGAAGATCACGACCTGCTGAAACACTGCACAGAAGACTGAAAAAGAAGAGGATTTCTGGGACGAAGTGAAAAGACTTTGACAGAGAAACAAAGAGTATATCTTCAGCAAAGAATCTCAGAGGTGAGACAGAACTTTTTTGCCTTTATAATGTCTTCATTTGAGGCCCAGGGCCAGTCTCCACCTCGCTGTGGCCCCCAGTTCCCCAGCCTTGGCCAGGAGCCCCCAGAGATCAGCATGTACAGTGACTGTTACTACCCTCCTCCGTCACTGCCGAGCCCCCAGCGCACCACTCCAACATCCTACGACCTGAGTGACTACCCAACCTCTTCCCCCAACCCGTACCTCTGGTTCAACGGCCCTGGGATCAACACCTCTTCTTACCTGGCTGCCACTGGACCACCAGGGAACCCTGGACCCCCTTTTGTTCCCCAGCACTATGGTATGCAGAGGCCTTATCTGGGTCCAACTGGACATGGGGGTCCAGGAGGGGAGCTCGGCTGGTTTTCTCTTCCCTCACAGGAAGACCTGATGAAGTTGGTTAGACCTCCGTACTCCTACTCTGCTCTCATCGCCATGGCTATCCACGGAGCTCCAGACAGGAGACTGACACTGAGTCAAATTTACCAATATGTTGCAGACAACTTCCCTTTCTACAACAAAAGTAAGGCAGGCTGGCAGAATTCCATAAGACACAACCTATCGCTCAATGACTGCTTCAAAAAAGTGCCAAGGGATGAAGATGATCCAGGTAATTAAACAATACATTTTTGCTAAACTTTCACTGTTGACTTAATTTAGATTTTCATTCATGTTTTGGTTAAGGATTTTTGCATGGTACACTTTTCCAATGTTTCACGTCTAAACTGGTCAAATTATTATATTTCAGGCAAGGGAAACTACTGGACACTTGACCCCAACTGTGAAAAGATGTTTGACAATGGAAACTTTCGCCGCAAAAGAAAGAGGAAGTCCGATTCCCTTGCTGGTGAAGATGGGGGTTCAGGTGCTCCTGAGTCTGGTGACAGTGAACGGGGCAGCCCCAAGCACTCCGGCAACAGCTCCCTTAATATTTCTCCTACAGCGGACAGGATCCCCTCCCCTCCGTCCTCAGGTCCTACACCTTGTCTGAGCAGCTTCTTGTCTGAGATGTCTGGAGTGACCGTAGCAGCCGCTAATGAAGTCGGAGGAGATGGGTTAAACAGGCCCCTGCAGATCAACCTTCCTATGGATGGGCCTCAGAGGCCCTCACAGCCTGGAAGTTTTGGTAGTTATTCTCCCAACTCAGTTGGCCCAGAGTGGGCACCACAAGTGTCACTCCCCCCCACTCTTTCCTCCTCGCCCACCCAATCTTCCCTTGGCTATACCAGCCCCATCCTCAGCCAGTTCAATGGGCATTTCTACCCTGGGCTGGGCTCAACAGGAGTTCTGTACCATCGTGAAGGCACAGAGGTTTGATGAGAAATTAAGAGAAAAATTACCGGCTTGACAAGACTCTTGACAGGAAAATGTACCTGCCTCATTAAATTTGTGTTACATAGATTCTGCTGTTGTGAGAGAAATTATGCAAACATGGTTTGAACGCACTCTCACACACACCTTCACACATGCATACATACACAAACACCCACACAGCAGTATGTTTGCGCTGACTGAGACAGTTGAGATCACTAGTGTGTGACAACGGAGTAAAAAGGCTTTGATTCCCACAGGAACAGCTGAGTCAGCTGCAGTGCACCTCAAGTGACACTACTCAGTCTGCTATCAGACCCAAATCAGCCTTTATACCAACTCAAAGCTGTCCCTATCAGATCTGACTCATTATTAACAGATCCTCCATCAGATGTCCTGCTGACATCAGGTCATTCCACGCTGTTATCTGCAATTCCTTGATGATATCGCCCTTACAATGCTCAGACAGCACATTGAGGGCTGTGTTTTCCATAGTCTTTACTCAGGGGACTCCACATCGGGAAGTTTTGTATTCTTGGCTTTTATACTGCTGTTTTGGAGTCTGATACACAAGTGGTGATTGTCCGTTGTAAATATGTATATTTGTTGTTTAATGTTTATGTATACATTTATATGTTGGTTTATTGGTGCTGTACAAAATGGATTCCTAATGTATGGTATATACTATATATGTTGTGTTTTTGATATAAATAAAAGGTTGTTGAGTTGTACAGTTGCTTTTTTAATTCTATTACTGAATGGAATAATTAGTGAGAAAAAAACTGTGCCTGTAGTGTATGATTCCGCTC
>OMNV01000476.1:18214-49208 GCA_900303265.1 Brotula barbata
TCAGTAAGCATGCATGACAGAAAACAGTCTGTCAGAAAACCAATGACTAGTGAGATGCTGAAACCTGCATGTCAGTGTAACCTGATCTGTCTCTGACAGATGGTTAACCGATTCTCCGAAACGGTGAAAACACACATTCCCATACTTCCCTGCACCAAATCCCTCTCCCATCCCGTCCATACTGCTGACTGGACGCGCTTCGCTTTGTCAGAGTAGACGGATCAACTTTAAAAAGTAGCAAAGATGCTGAGGTACGCAAACAGAACCACTCGACATAGTTCACAGGGTGTTAAGTTGGATTTTATCACTGTAATAAAACACCCGCCGACGGCTAATAAACCAATACGCAAGGCCAAGCACATATCCGCAAAGTTGTTGAAGTGTGTTTTTTCTGTTTTATATGCTTAATACTATTCCCTATATTAGAGCAGTAATAACACAGATAAGAATTTCTTCTCGCACTGTTGAACACCAATTAACCACTGACACACTGAGGCGTGTCCATTTATCCCTGACCATGTGTAAATGTACGCCTCACAGTTATCAACTAAATGACAACATTTAATCTAACAACATTGTTTTGTCTAAACCTTTCAATCAGCTGTGACGTATTTGCAGCGCCAGTCATTTCAGCTGTCACCGCATGGTGTTGTTCCATTGCACGAATGACATTAAAATAAAGCTAAATCCGCTGATAGGTGTGAGCCTTAGGCCTTCATTTATCCCAACACACAGGCAGCATGACATTCATTTACTCAAAACACAGACAGAAAGACAGAGAGAAAGACAGACAGACAGACAGACAGACAGACAGAGAGAAAGAGAGACAGAGAGAAAGAGAGACAGGAAGAAAGAAAGAAAGAAAGAAAGCCGCATTAGTATGTGAGACTCGCATTGAGTGGAATTTCACATCTTGGCGCGAGTGACACACACTGCTTATAACTGGTTGGAGGTTAGCAGGTCAACCTGTCAAAATTTGCATAACTGATTTTGAAACCTGTGATGAGGTTGCAATTGATGGCTCGTAAAGTCCCCCATTTATTAGCTGTGTCAGAGCCACCAGCCTATCAGATTTAATGGTGTGAAATGTCTTGCCTCTGTGTGCTGTAACCTCGGAACTCATTCGGGGAATCAGGACTGTGCCAAAATCATATGCAAATAGGATGGCTTTTCCAAATATTTCCCCTTTCATGTGGAATGGCTGCATTTTCCTCCAGGCTGGAATGCCACTGGAAAGTTGAAAAGAATAGAAAAGGAAATTGCACCATCCCAAACTGTCTTGGCATTTAAGTTGCTTGCGCAGCGGATTAGACTCTGTTGGCAGGTGAAGCCATGGCGGCAAAAATGGGGGTGGCCTTTGCCTTTAGCTTTAGCTTTGCCTTGTTTATTCAGCATAAGCTCTCTCTGAGTGTGTCTGCCAACAGAAACAATATAGGGCCTTTGTTTCTGAGACTCCATTAACAGAAGACATTACCTTCTGCTTTCTTATTCAGACAGTTTCAAATTGATGCAAATTTGTAACTGTTAATCATGCCAAGGATCGGCACGTCAAGGTCAGAGGGAGAAGGTAGCGTTCCAGATGGAGCTTTCCAGATAAGAAACGGACCATCCCGCGGAGAGATTTACCGCGCACACTCTCTGAAACCAAAGACAATTGGCCTTTATTAAAACTCAACACAACACAACAACACATATTCTAATATTTCGGAACTTCCCTTCTCACTCTTGTCTTTTTTTAATATTCTTTCTTTCTTGAACGGTTAATCCTTTTACTACGGAGGCGTATAGCTGCCACGACAGAAAAAGAAAAACGGATCAGTATCACGTTATAACGTGAAAAGTTTATTGTTGAAACAAGATGTTTTTCACATTATAACAATACATTTTCACGCATTACAAAACACAAACTTCACACGTTATAACATGCATCTTGTTGTAACTTGAAATGTTTCACGTTTTAACATGATAACATATAATTATCACCTCATAATGTGAAACTGTTCATAGTATAACAAGATAAACGGTGCATTGTTATAACGTGTTAAGTTTGTATTTTGTAATGCCGTGAAAATATATTGTTATAACATGAAAAACATCTCGTTACAACAATAAACATTTCACGTTGTAGCAGATCCGTTTTTCTTTTTCCAACCTGGCGGCAATATGCTTCTGTAATTTACTGCATACGCCATGATCTAACGTCATATAATCCTAGTCCTTCTTATTTACTTTCTCCTTTTTTGTAGTGTCAAACTGTCATTGTTTGTGTACGACTTTTATCCCGTCAAATGGCACATTCTCTGTTACGTTTAAAGTATGATGGGATTGGTGGTGTGATGGCTTGTGATATGAGATAACGTACATGTCATGTATTGTTGTATTGTGGAATACATTACAGCAGTTCACCATAATCCATGGATACCCAGCCCAGCATCCATCAATCACGTGGAAGCTACAGGCCTTCCTTGCCTTAGGCAGAAGAATTATTGCTCAACAGGGTGATACGATTAAAATCTATAAATCCTCATCCCCACCTGGCTGGCTCGTGGCTGTCTTCCACACACCTGTCGAACTAACGGAACGCGCCCACACACATCTTTATTGGTGTGTGTGTGTGTGTGTGTGTGTGTGCAATACAGGGTACAATGTGTGTGGTGTTTATATTATAAACTCAGACAGGGAACAATTAAACCATACCTGCCATGCATGAGGAATGTGTGTTAGTAAAAACAGTCTGAGATTATCAGTGTGTGAAGGATTTTCCCTCTCACTGTGGAGTTAAAGTCTGAAAATCTGCAAAGTTTCACAAATACAAGTTTATTGCTTTAATATGTGGGGCTGTACCAAAGAAAACGGTGATAATTTCCCTTTAGATAACAGATAGTGGAGCAAAATGCCCCACTACCAAATTAACCCAAAACAGACACACACACACAAGGACACACACACACACACACACGCGCCTTCTGTATTTACTAAAACAGTCCTGTCCTATCAAGCCTGTTTAGTAAACGGTAGCAGGGAACGTCAAGCCTGGAGACAAGTCGTCATGCCCACTGCTTCAGCCAGAAGTGGGCCCATGCATTAGAAGCTGGGTGTTGTGTGTAAACACCCATACACACTCCAGACACACGCACACAGGTGATGAAAGCGATGAAACACCTCATCCTCAGTTCGTGCTGCAGCCAAGTCCTTTTTGTCGTTTGTGGTCTTTAGAGGTCAGCCGCAAAAGTTAAATGCTATATTCGCACAATATCAGACACCAAAATTACTCTCCCAATTTTACAGGTATTAAACACTCAGCCTGTACTTATAAATGCCGTTGGTCCTATTAATATTACTTAAGAGTATGTCACAACAATGCTGAAAGGTTAAGACAGCTGACAGGTTTCCAGAACAAAAGTCCAGCAATCTTAGTCCATGGAAAATGTCTCTGTCCTAGCAAATTACAATTACAAGTACAATTACAATTGGCATTTAGCAGACATTTCTATATTTCCTAGCAAATTCCATTGAGATTTCCATAAATCCGTTTCTAAAAAAATATCCGTAGCTCCTTCTTTGGAAGATAATGTGTCCCAGTCAGTGAGAACGCAGAGAATAAAGCAGTGAGATGAGCTTCCTATCCTAACCATGGCTTATATACACGATATGGGAAAAAGTGAAGTTTAAAGACAAACACAGAGTTGAGTAAGAGTGTGTGTATATATGAATCACTGCTATTTCACCCTAAAATATTTGCCGTGTCAACATCCAGTAAACAAGGCGATATGATACAGGGCCTTACAGTGTGGGAGGGAGAAGGAAGTCGGGCCGACGTGAGCGTACGTGCCACACTGAAGATTTGGTGAGCCGAATGGGATCTCAAACATAACCCCGCTGTTTGTCCTTACAGTTTCATGCATATTGAGTGTACACAGTATACTGAGTAAAAAGGGAACCCCCATCATTGACTCAAGCTGTTTCTGCTCACAGTGTGCACGCTTTGATCATCTTACAGGCTCAACTGGATTAGCTGAGAAGTGCGCGTCTCCCTCACTGTCAGTGATATTCCAGCAACGGTTGCTTGAGCAGGAACCCCATATAATCTCGCAGTAGTGGGACATGAGCTGGCATATCACAACAATGGAAGCTATTGAGTTGGAACAAAATGTGTGTATTACTCCATAGCAACAAACAGTCAAGTATACAGAAGAGAAACGGGTATCATAAAAAGGGTAAACAACCCAAAGATATGGAATTTCATGCAATGGATTTATGGATCATTTGATTATTTAGGGACTTTAAGGGGCAATATTTAATTGTTGTTGTCATTTAAATAGAAATGCACAAAAGAGGGAAGGGTGGAAATAATGCACAGGTGTTATAATCAATGATGTTTGGGAGAACTTTTAGAAAGAATGAGGAGATTAATCTTGATTAAACTAGAAGAATCTGCCTCATTCTAATAGTGTACTTGCTGAATGAGAGATAACAATAATAGAGAACATCCTGGAGGTGATTACACACATTGCCCGACTGATGCTCTAAATCAGTTACAAACATTTCGTCGAATTTCGCAATCACTCTCTCGAGGCAAAGGACTGACACTAATCCTGATTAATTAGAGCTGCGGCTGGGCTTCAGAGAAATGAAGCAAAGCCCCCCAAACTTTGTCCATTTAGAAGATGAACTGCTCAGCTGGTAAAAGAAGATATGAAAGGTAAATAAATAATCTTCATCATATTAACCTTCAGAAATGTTAGCTTATCTGGGACAATCCGAAAAATCATTTTTCATAAAAAATATCTTGTTACATGAGTTTTAAGCAAAAAAAACAAACAAAAAAACTCAATATAAATGAGTTACCTCCTTTCATAATATAACCTGCATCTCTTCGGCTTCCTGGAAGAGTCAGGTGTTTGTGTTTTTAGGTCAGTGATGGTGATGTGACTGTGGTGCCTAAAAATAACAAGTGACAGCTTTCTGCCGGGTCCGGGTCGTGTCAGACGAGAGTACTGGGTGTTGTGAGGACATTGGAGGACTGTCTGTCCCTCCGCTTACACAACAGCACCTCGTCGCAAGTAACAAGGACCTGTATTATTGATATGTGCAATTATATCCGGTTTTAGTCAATGCATAACCAATTAAAACCAAAGCGATGCTGCACGTATCAGATTAAACAGCAGAGTGGACTGCATGAACGTCTCCTGAGGTTTCATCCTCACACATTGGGCTTGCGGCATTGTAGGCTGCACTTATAGAACCAGCTCTATAGATCTTTTGGGAAACGCTAACACTTCATTATGTTGTAAATTAGTAGGGGAGCAGCGAATGATAAACTGTCCACATCAGCTCTGATTCTTCTCACTTGGGAGCAGAGTGAGCTTCTGTACTATAAAAGCTTATGTGGATGTAATTATGGCGCTTGGGGGGATAATAACGTGCATATTAAACCTCACAGTGAGAGTATAGACGCGAAAGAATTTACACCAGCGCATCACTGTGGTCTCACATCTGAAGTTTAGCTGTTGTCTGTTGTGAATGTTGCCTCTGGTTGGTTGTAAGTCACGCCAGTTCAACCTGGACGCATGAAAACATCAAGAGCACATTCAAATCTGTCATACACACAACTGGATCCCACATAAGAACACATGTACGTGATTCCTTCAATGTCATATATGACACCAGTCATCTACGTGTAGGCATATCATTCATATTAATCTGTCTTTGAGACGTGTTTCACACTTAGCATCCAGATTATTGGCTGTGAAAGCTTTAGTGGCTCTAGAGGGCACTGTGCAAGGTCAAAAAAACCTGATCCTCGTGACATCACTTTGGTTGGTACGTGTTTGTGGTGAAAACTAAAACTGCTCCTTTTGGGGGAGGCTGGATTTACTGGATAAGTAGTGTTAGTTTCAAAATGTAGGCTCAGTTTCAGTGTAAACATGAAATAATCCTTTCATGTGAAGCAAATACGGGCCGGCATCCCTGACTTTACGCAGCACGGCAGACAACCTCAAAAAACCCCAATACAGCTTTTTATGATATTCACCTGCTGACTGTAGGAATACCCACCACCAATAAAAGACATCAGAGGAGGATTTGATATATATTCCATTTTTCCAGAGAATAAACCAAGTGAGAAACAGTTAGAATCTCCCAGCCACTCTCCTATTATTGATTTTTACATTTTAATTAAGAAAAATTCCCCCACCATTTAAAGATTGCTGTAATTGTTTCAAGAGCCAACACAGCAGAAAACTGTGTAGGGGTCATTGTAATTTGCTCAAAGTTCTTCGAGTGAAACAATCAATTTATGTACTGTATTTGTCTGACCAACATAATTTCACAGTGATTTTCAGCAGCAAAAGTGAACTGAAAAGTTCTTTTAGGGGACTTTGGTAGTTTCAGCCATAAATGTGCAAAAAACAAAACAAAACAGGATATGTTACTGCATGCAGACATCAAGTGAAAAGAGAGGTAAGAGTTTTAAATCCACCAAATTACCACTCTGACAGGTGTGAAGTGTAGAAACAGGTAAATCACAGAGAAAGGCACCATCTAGTGGTCTTTGAAAGACAAATACTGAGAGTACACAGCGCTGCAGAACACCTGGCGGAGAACGAAAACAAAAAAACATCCAGCAATCCTTATATAAATCCATTTACATCTTAATTCCGATGCATAGTGGGGATCGATGTGAGAGTAATTACCTGCTTTGACACGGTGTAGTGAGGATTTCATGCTCGGCTGATCTGAATACATAATCAATCCACCAAGAAGAGTAGAATCCTGATGTGGTATCCATTTATTCTGCTGGTACCAGGCAGTCATCACAACCAGGCCTGGCAAACAAATGCAAGCGTGCAGCGATGCAATAATGTACAATAATATGATGACGTGCTGTAGGTGAGTCAAGTAAATATGGTTACAGCTGCAAGTCATCACATTTCCATTATGCATTAGAGGATTGGCAGATGCATATTATTGTTGATTGCATCCATCTGAGCACGTGGCCCACCACACACACCTACGTACATGCCTATATTACAGCCGCTTAACCTGCTACACTTGCATACTCATTTCCATATAAATAAGATACAAAAGAAACTGAAAAAAAAACATCACAAAGGTGAAATTTAGATTCTTGTGCTTTGTGAGCGACAGATGAAGCCAAGAAGGCATGCAGGTGAGCGTGGGAGGGGGCTGATAGAATAAAGGATGGGGTGGAGGAAGGAAAGTTTAAATTAAAGGAGAAGGGCTGTGAAGGACAAGAGAGGGAGAGAGAGAGAGAGGGAGGAAGGGGAGTAGGTGTGATAGAAAGAGGAGAAGATTAAAACAGAGAAAAAAGCCACTGCAGTGTGACTACACCAGAAATCATCAGGGAGGATTTACCATGGTTACCACAGCAGAAATAAAATCATTTATTTTCCACCCAATCAGAATTAAAGTGGCATATAATCCCTGAACACACTGCAAATACTTTGGTAAGTTGTTTATTCTGCTGCAAAATAAGTAGATTTGATTAATTTAGTTGGAATCTAAAGGAAAAATCTAGACTAAACCCTTTGTCCTATTATTGTGGGCAGGAAGGTTCAGTTAAAAAAAAAATGGCCAATTTGATTGTACCCAGGGTAAATATATATATTTATATTGTTTTAATGAACGGACAATGTTAATTAAGAATAATAGAATTTAGTAAATACATCAAACAAGTGCAGATTAATTTAACAAAAAGAGGATTTAATAGTTTCAGAGTTTTTCATATTCATCCACGATCCGAAGCACAAGCGCAGCGCCGCCTCTGAACGGCTCAAAAGAAGCAAAATGGAGGTTTTGGAGTGGCTTAGTCACAGTCCTGACTCGAATCCCTCCAGGCTGCTGTGGCAGGACCTTAAACTGGCGCTTCATGATGGAAACGCTTCCACTGTGGCTCAGTTACAGCAATTCTGCAAAGGAGAGAGGGCTGAAAATCCTCCACGCCGCTATGAAAGTCTCATCTCCAGTTATAAGAAGTGGTCGGTTGCAGTTGTTGCCCCTACAAGCGGCAGAATCGGTTATTAAATTTTGGGGGCCATTACTTTTTCACCAGGCTGTTCTCAGTTTGAACAATTTTGGTCAACGTGCAAAACATTTTAAGCAGCAACAAACTCCTTGTAAAACCCATTCAAACCCCTCGAATGCACAAATATCAGGGAGTAATAAATTTTGCATTATCCCTATCAAGATTCTGCTACTATAGCAACGATAATGAATGACTTTAATGAGGTGGGATTTACATATAAAGCGTTTGGTCGTGGGAGATAACAAGCGGGGGAAAATTAGCATTTTCACGTCTGCATCCATTCATCAGCACCAAGCAAGGCCTGGTTTGTGGCCCTAAAGAGCAAGAAGGCCACGGCAGTGTGTATGTAAACGCTTTTATGCTCATTACCCTGTAAATCGACTGCAATGTACACGCAAGTCATATCAAAGTAACAGCGGAAGTGTTTACCCCAGCCACATGCAGAGCTTCAGCCGTTTCAACCTTCATCGTCCCATTGGGCTTTTCTCCAATTGCAGAGTAAATCAACTGGTGCATGCTAATTGGTGTACCTTTATCCCTGTGGCAAAGGGAGCGTGTGGGAGTGTGTGTGTGTGTGTGTGTGTGCAGGAATCTACTGAACCGTGCAGATCGTATGTTCCTGTAATTGCTGCAGGGAAAAAACTTCATTCAACAGCTCACTTCAGCACATTGGATCTATGTGGAAACTGTCCCCCTACACAACACACACACACACACACACACACACGCACACAGAGAAGATAAATAGCTGGTACACACGACTGTAAATCAAGATAAATCTTACCTTTTCCTTCCCTTTTTCTTTTTTAACCATTCACACATACATCTGAAAAGGAAAAGGAAATTTCTTTTACACATTTTTTCACAGACTATAGGTGAACGTTTAAATCATTAATCTCATTTGAAGTTGTAAAAAAAAGAGACTAATACACATTTCAGCCTTTACTATTACTCTATTATTGTGTGTTCGATTATTGTTTTGCTATTTGGCATCTTAGTTAAGATCTGAGGATGAATTTTAGCTGAGTAAGTGACATAACTGGATATTACTCCACATTCTTGAAATTCAAACCAACACCAACAGACAACATAACTTCACAGCAAACTGATCTGAAATGTGAACAGATGAAGGCACGGTCTGCTGGTGAATAATCCCTGTTTGGACTCATTGAATGCTATAGGTCCTGGCTCAGAGTCTGGGGGTTTGAGTCTGGCCGGTGGCTTCTATGCGTGATGTTCGTACGTTCACACCTGTCTCTGTTACGGTGTGTGTGTGTTCTCCCCCCCACCTCCAGAAGCATCCAGGCTTGCTCAACTGAAAACTCTAAATTTGGCCGTAGGCGTGAACGTTTACAGAGATACGATGATCAAATAAATAAAAATGCAACTTATAGTGATGTTACAAAAGCAGGTCAAGGTTAATTTATGGGTTAAATAACTGAAACAAGACGTCAGGATAACACTCAAAGAGCCGAGGAGCAAACACCAACATTATTACGTGTTATTTCCTTCTTCCTTCTTCCATTCTCCCATCACAGCTGGCAGGGTGAAGATATTCTATCCTCTTCACCTCCGCTCCCTCCTGGGGAATCAAATGAGATTCTGGCCCTGGTCCAGACACTAACCATTCCTGACACTTCTCCCATCTGAATAGCAAGTGGAAAGGCAAAGGGGACAGGACTTTGCCCCGGGTAGAGGGTCTAAATCTGGAGGAACGCAACATGGGTCAACAGACAGATTTGGCAAAGGTAAGAGCAGCTGAGATAAAAGAGAGAAAGTCTAAAAATCGCACAGGATGAAGTCGCAGACAAACTGAGGAGGAGGGGATGCAGGGAATCTGATTGGAGGAGGTCAAGATAATGTGGGGCGATCACCGTGCTGGAACAATTCTCTGAAACATGAGCCGACGAACAAATACAGTGTCTTCAAGTGAACCCACCACCTTGACCTGTCCTCTCTCTGGGCTGTTTCCAGGGATACGGTCGATTCCCCCGGATCTACAGAACAAGATGAAATCCCGGAGGATTCGCCAGGCTGTCTGATGGAAGCGAATCCTTCACATTTCCTTACAGGAGAAAATGAGACACTGCAACCATGACGACGAATGGTCGATACTGGAACAGATTGAAGTGGTGTTGGTATCGACAGAGATACTCACCCCCCGGCATCGCAAATGAGCCGATGGAGTCTGATGCACCTGATGAGTTTCTCCAATACTGTTTGTCCCTCAGGTCAAGTCCAGTTCATTTGTTTAACTCAGTGTCTCAAACACTCGACAAAGAATTTTCAGGCCCACGTAGCAACCGCTAGAGTCTCTAAGCCGAGGAGGAGCATCCGAAACACGTCTACACGATCCTGGATTTATACCATAAAAGATGCTGCCGATTCAGATTTATTCAATGAAATATACGAACTCTGACCTTGTTGTGCTTTTACCTCGGATTCGGCCGGTGCCATATTTTGACAGCTGGGGGAGGACAGTAAAATCCCACAGCTACTCCACTGGAGGACAGAAATAAATGTCCCTTATAGCCCAATCTCCAACCGAGCTGAAATGATTGACACAGGCAATACATTATAAATACAAGTGCTCGAGTGTTGACCTGGGCCTGCCACATTTAATATCTGTGGTTCCCTGACAATCATCGTTTGCATTTTGTTTGCAAATCGAGGCTTAAATATGTGCATCCTGACGAGCTCTGGAGGGCGACGATGGAAGAGATGGTTTATTTTGATGCCATTGGCTAGTTGGGGGATTTGAGGGAACTGCAAAATTCATCCATGGCTGAACCATAATCAAGTCCTTCACACAGACCTCTTCCTCACCAGTCCCAAGGCATTCTCTGAGTCCCATTTCCCTCAGATCGTCTATTTTCTTTGAGTTGATTGTAGGTAAAAGAGTCAAAGGTCACGGTGGAGCGTTGTGATTCTGTTCACTATTTGGAGTTTATGAAGATCCAACTGCACAGACGCAAACGGCTGGTACACAAAAACAGAGGGATGAGAGGAGAGCGTCAGCAGGTGAGTGTTTCAGGAAACTCAACAGCGACAGCTGGTGGACAGGTGGAGAGTGACAGCCTCTTTCTTTGTACTTGTACTTTGTTTTTACATTTGCGCAAAATGGCCAAAGCAAGTGTTGCTCGGGGGAGCAGTAAAGGGAAATGTAAGTGACTTGTTGGCACACTTGTGATACAAGTCGTGATATAACCTGTCCAAAACGTAACAGAAAACAGCCTCTAATAACAGTTCTACTGGACCCCAAGGGCAGGCTCAGGTTCCATGGGCCAAGAGAGCCTCGTGGCTGCCAATCGGGGACGTGCTGAGCTACAACAGCTTCTCCTCTGGCGTGCACACACCCAAAGTGAATTTGTCTAATACCATGTAAAATCAGTATTGTGTTATTATTATATCAACACATAATTTGCCTACTACAGAGATTAATGGGGATAAAAGGATCACTGCTTGTTTGATATGGATTGGATTAGAGGCAGATGGATAATTGAATGTTATTCCATCTGGAGGGAAGGATTAACTGTTGGAATCATGCAAATTCCCCCTGCCTTTGTACTAGTCGTGTGACATCAAAGACTCCAAGACTTACTTACTCAGGTGGATGCAATAACTCACTGACAGTCACACCGTCGGTTTGGCTTTTCCGAAGATATAAATCAAGCACGAGGCTCTGAAGAGGCGTCATTTCACTCGTCTTCCGTAATTCTCAGATTATAGGTGTGTCCTATTTCACCACTGTATACGATCAAGCGTAGGGGAGACACCTCTGGTCTGACTGTTGTTTTCTTTTGTAATTCTAGAATAAGTTTTTCTTTCATGTCAATTTTTCTGTTTTTTTTTTCTATTTCTGTCATATCAAATAGATTTTTAGATTTTGCAAGAGTTCGTTACTCTCTGCTGATGGCATCAACGTATCCACAGTGAATGACTTTGATCTAATGTGTTGATCTTTGCCATTTTGTTGGATTGGATAGATGGTATGGATTCATTCAGATTTTTTGTATTTATTTGTGAAGTTGGTGCAAAATTTTAAACCGGATCAAATGTGAACACTTATGTACTTGTAGCCAGAAGTCATTAGTAACAGCTAAAACGTACCCTATTGATTCGTGTTGATTTATGCGTGTTTGTTTGTCTATGTGCATGTACAGATATGTGTGTGTGTGTGTGTATGTGTATCTCAAAGGGAGAGACCTAGGGTGGATAGAGGTTAGAGCTTCCAGACAGGCCGGGAGCAAGTTCATTATCTGGGGTTGAACCGGGGGGGTTTACTGATGTTTTTATTATTCACATAGGGAACGAGAGACAGAAGATCCACAAGAGTAGAGCTGCCTCAAGCGCAGCCTCAGGTGAGGCCTAAGATGGGGGGATATGCAGAAACACATTTTTATCCAATTTACACGTAGACAAACAGTTAGTGGCAATATGATGGATGGCTCTGAGCACAAGGCTGAGTCGACACACGCTGATTCATGCCTGTTCCTCCCGTTCGTGCCAGCCATCAGATTTATTTAGGAGAGAAATATTTCAGTCTCTCTCATGGGCACTTGGGTGACATTTCCATTTGTCACATGACAATAGCGAATCACCGGGCCATGCACGGGCAATGACTTTTTACCATTTTCCCGAGCAGCCGCTTACATGAGGGCAGCATTAAAGTCGTCAAAATCTTTATGTGTATTGTGCCAGTAAATTGAGGCCGATACAAAAGGTTAAAGAGTGGAGAAGGTTACAGATTTAAACGAGGGGGCGCAGGATGTGAGGAAAAGAACATGAACTGAACACGATAAGGGAGAGTGTGTGTTTGTCTGACTTGATGTGCAGTAATAGTCAGATAATGTGCTGGCCTGAGAATTTCAGTATCTCTTATGTCCATCATTTGTTACAGCATTCGGTGTGATTTCTTCTCACTACCTTGTTACCTTTTTTTCCACACACATATACACACACACGCTCTACTCAGAATCAGATTTTTCAAGTGTCTCTAAATAAGGAGGTAAATCAATTCTGTTGAGAAATGAGGGTTTTCTCTCCATGATCACCCATTATCACAAGAACGATTTTCCCATGGAATTTGTCTTTCTTATACAGTTTCTCAAGAGAATTCTGGCCTCCAACTGTGGAAGCAATAATGATCACTAAAATGGTACAGCTAGGACAGAAGACAAATACCAGGTCCATGTTTGTTGTTTACACTGGAAAGAAAAAAAAAACTATTTGCCGTGAGCGATTGATTTGTATTGATGATATCCATGGGTGGATATGGCAGGAATGATGGAATACGTACAGAAGAATGGGAGATGCAATGCAAGAGGTCACTGTGAAAATGTAGAGAATTAAAGCGGAGAGTGAAACAAAGGAGAAACGGAGCTTCATCAATTTCAGTACAGTAGCAGAAGACACACGTTCATCTAAAGCAAACCCAATTCAAGGTACACACAGCCCTCCTAAACAAACTGCAAGGATTTCCACTGATCCGATACGAAAAGGACATTTAGTAAGCTTTGAGAAACCAGCTGCTGCCAGCTGTGTCTCGGCCCGGATTGGACATCATTAATTTGTAAATCCTGGATCAATCTGCACAAGAAAACTGGTGACACATCTGCATTTTTACAGCACATTAAAGCCGAATGGACTGAGAGGAGCAGACATAAATGAACATTAAATGGTGAAATAAATGGATAAATGGATGCACAGGGACGTATAAAAACAGAGAGACTGCAGGTGATGGCACAATTTACAAACCTGTTCACTGGAGTAGAACATAAACAAGCTGGAGAAATGGGCCGGTAAGTGGATTTGGATATAAACCTGAAGATGGCAGACAGTAATGTGACAAGTGAGACAGAGAGGAACACGAAAAAGACACGAAAGCACTGACAACAAGTGTGCAAAAAGACATGTTGACACGCTGGCACCGGGGTCGATGCAACCACTCCGACTCTGCACCTCAGACACCTCAGTAATCATTCATTACCTCCCTGCTCACAAATCAGAGTTTTTCTCATCCTCCCCTACAGATTGTTAACAAATGCTCTCTATCCATCTCCTTCAGTGTCAGGGACTGAGTGCACTCCAGAGCCGAACACAAATTAGAAAATCATATTATACCTTAAATCCAATCCGCTCTGCTCCTCCGCATTCCCATTAAGGGACAAAAGGGACAATTTATTCTAGAATATCTGCATGTCTGAGTATGAAATTAAGAATAAGAGCGAGGCGCTAAATTACCAGTACATGAGCTGGTTTTCCACCAGTTCATATCATCAGTCAGGAAAGAGAAGGCAATGTTTTGCAGCGCCTGTGCTGGAATCTCACAGGGCGTTATTAAGCCTTTCGTCCTCCAGGTTTTCTCAGACATGCCGGAGCTCCTACCAGTGGGTTCTAGGATGTAGGTGAAGCTCAGCCAGTGGACAAGATAAAAACTAAACTCTAATCTAATCGAATCTTTAATCTGACAGATTAAGTACATTATGAGATCTGAGGATCAAACGACTGGTTGACCTTATAGCACAAAATCCCCATCTTCTTCCTCAGCAGCAGCATCAGCAGCGACCATGACTTACTCCATACGTTGATCCTGATCTTCACCGACCATGAGCATAGAAAGTTTCATCTGATTTGCAACAATGTGAAGTTCTGCAGGGCTCCAACTGTGAATGTTTGCATTAGGGGTGGAAAGCTGAGGAGACCTTTCTCCATAGAAGTCACAAGGGACAGATGGAGAAACGTGACAGAGGGCTGCTAATGGCTTTTTCCGCCAGTTCACGTGGGGGCCAAATGGGCTATTTCGTGGACGCGAAGAGCTGAGAGAAAACAGATTTAGAGGGGAGGTGCGAGGAGGTGTAAAGGAATGAAACTGGGAGAGCTTAGCAGCTCAGAGGAAGGTGCAGCTTCGGTGTAAATTGAAGAAGAAGAAGAGAGATTAAGGGCCAAATGTGGGAGGAGAGAGACGAGGATGCAGAGGATCAAACTGAATGCATGAAAGTGTGTGTGGAGGTGTATGTATGGTTGGGTGTGTGGAGGCTGATGGAAAGGGGGGGGAGGGGGTAGGCTGTGGTGAAAAAAGCGAGAGATGCAGCACAAATGAGAGGATGAGTGGCACAAACAGAGACAGAGAGGAGGGGGCTTCACAGCGGCAGCAACAGCAGCAGCACCATGGGAAGATGAATACAGCTGTGGAGACACACACATACACACACACACACACACACAGACACACACACAACTGTAACCCTCACACCAGGAACAAATAATATAGCCAGCAGTGATTTAGTGGTGGATCGAGCAAAGAGATAAAATCCTAAATAACTCAGGTGAGGAAGCTGGGCTTTGCCTCCGGGTACACTTGGGACGGAAAAGGGCAGAGGACTGGACAAAGAGACAAAGGAAGGAGACGAAGACAAGAGACGGAGGAGTGACCAGAGGGGGAAAAAGAAAGGAAGAAGAAAAGACTAAAGAGGTAAGAGAGAGAGCATGCAAAAGAGAGAGAACGAGAGAGAGAGAGAGAGAGAGGAATACGGAGACCTAACCTGAATGATGAAACTGAACAGCAAGAGAAAGTATTGTTTTTATGGAATTTTGGAGATAAATGGAAGAAATGTACAGAAAAATATGAAATATATTTGCAGACTTCCTGTAGTTGATGTGTAGTTGTATGGCTGACAGAGTGAGTGAGCGGATGAGGGAAGAATAGAAGAATAATAGAACAGTAAATATATAAATGTGTGTGTACATATTACATACATATTTGTTTTCTGAATTTTCCTTTCGGTGATCAGGAAAAGAAATGATTGGTGTCGAGCTATATGGCCACTTTTTTCGGCGTTACAGTATGAATAATGCATTGAATAGCTAATGAAATCCTCGATCTCCCTAAAGTGAACAGGCTTTGCCGGCTGCACTGACACAATACTCTCATTGTGTATGCAGAAATGGCCTGTGGGAATAGCTTGAAACATGAATACAAACACATGCAATTATTGAGTCTGCGTGAAAGTACGGGTCCAGGACTGTCGAGGAAATTTAGAGGACATGAAAGAATAGGGAAGAATCCATCAATGAGGCAATAGAGATGACTTGAAGAGTAGGAGAGTGAGTTATGAATAATACATGGAATGGTAGCTGCATAAATCAGCAGGTGACAAACCTGTGACACATCTGTCTTTACGATGTTTATCTACCAAAAACACAAACCCAGGGACCTGTCCGTGGATACAGGGGTGCACTCGCTTAGTCTTATTGTTACTTTCTGTGTATGTGTGTGTGTGTGTGTGTGTGTGTGTCTGTGGTGTGGACTTATGTGTGTCAAGATGCTGATTAAATAATCATGAAGACAGGAAGTCAGAAATCGATTCAAGATTGCAATCCATTCCACAAGCAGCACAACTGGGACGGAACACAATTTATGACAGCAGAAGGCAAAATTGGCTCCTGTTGTACAATTAACCCTCGAGCTTTCTGATGAAGTGCTGCCATCCTGTGGTAGAAAAGTGTCATCGCGTCTGACTCAAATTGCTGTTGTATACATACATCGTACAAACTGGACCCACCAGAAGACTCGGATAGTTTGGAGTGACGACCGAGAGGCAGAAATGATCCTGAAGCAGGCCGGTTCAAAGACGATCAGGCAGAAAACAAAGAGGAACAAACTGCTGATTGAGGTTTTTGAAGACAGGTCAGAGGTCAGAGGTCAGCAGGACAGGTTGGGAAATAACAGACTCTGTTGTCATGGGTAGTTTCTACGGTGGTCGCCACGATGCTCTGTGTGGTAGTTAGGAATGTTGCTGTGGTGTTCCGGGTAGGTGCTTGTGTGGTTGTTCTGGTGCTCTGAGTGGTTGTTAGTGTGGTAGCTGCGGTGTTCTGGGAAGGTGCTTGGGTGGTTGCTCAGGTGATGTGAATGGGCAGTTGCTTTTGTGTTTTGGTGGTTGAAAGGTTGACTGCAATGGTGCTCTGGTTATTTGCTGTTGCGTTTTGGGTAGTTGCTACGGTGTTCTAATAGTTATTAGAATGGTTGCAATGGTCTTCTTGTTGGCTTGTTGCTATGGTCTTACAAGCATCGTCTGGGTGGTTGTGATGGTGATACGAGTAGGCTGTTGCTACTGGAATCTGGGTGTTTGATGTGTTGTTCTGGGTGGTTGTTAGGATGGGTGAGACGGTGCTTTGGGTGGTTACTATTGCATTTGGGTGTTCTGAGTGACCTGTTGCCACGGTCTATACATATGTTCCATCTCTGCTACAGTGAAGGGTTGTTGTTAAACATCCAAGATTCTCTTTTGCTCCGTGTCCCTAACCACAGCTGCTGACCTCTGCCCACCAATCCATAATGAATGTCCAACTCCAAACCCTGCTCATCCTCTTCCTGACCGTCACACAAAGGTGAGAGACAAGATATTGATATTCGTGTTAATTTTAAACGGCCTGTACCAACCTTTACCGTTCTTTTCCTTTTTATTTCCTTGTCGTCTCACTTTGTCACCGTCAGCGGCTGTATGTTCCCCAACCACCACTGGGGGGAATGGAATGATTCTCAGCTTCAGCCAACCATTCAGAAGCTGATGAAGGGATACAATCGCTACCTCAGACCTAATTTCAATGGTAGGACCGCAAAAGAGCAACCAAGACCTGTGTAACCCGCTAATATAAATCAAATCCACGTCAAAAGCTGCCTTTATGTGTCTGTCTTTCGCAGAGGGTCCTGTGGAAATTGGAATGAGCCTTGACATTGCCAGCATTGATGCGATCTCAGAAATCAATATGGTATACTCATCTTTATTACATTTTACTGAGTATTATTAAAAGTATGTGATAATTAAAAGCTGTAAATGAATCCCTAAAACTCTACTTTATGGGTTATTATAAGGTTTTTGGATTAATTTCATGAGCATGTGATGACCTCATTAAACAAATAAATAAATGACTATTCCTCATTTCCTAGGATTACACAGCGACTATCTTCCTTCGTCAGAGATGGCGGGATTCAAGGCTGGTGTTCCCAGGAAATGAGAGCGTTAGTGTTGATGGACGCTTGGTTTCACTTCTGTGGATCCCTGACACCTTCATCCCTGATTCCAAGCGTTCATTCCTGCATGACGTTACAGTGGAAAACCGCCTCATACGCATCTTCAGTAATGGAACCGTTCTCTACGCCCTACGGTAAACATTTCAAAGGTTTATTGATCTAAATGTCTGATGCTTACTGACATTTGTTGCTCATATCTGCCCTAATTTGCAGCTTTATAAGCTCATCTGAGTTTATGTGAGGAAAATGAATGCAGTTTTATTAAGTTTTGGAAGATTTTAAAAATTGATATTTTGCTTTCAAGCTTTTTGAAGAGTTCAGCCTGAGAAATAACACAAAGGAACTATCCGCAATACATTATGTTTGACCCTTTTTAAACGTTTGATCAGCTTCTGAAGTCGATTTTCAGCTTTTGAGAACAATGAACGAATGCTATATCCAAATTCTGTAATTGTGATATTACCCTTGAATTTGAAACTCTTTCTCATATCACTAACTTCTAAGAAATCTTAGATGTGATTTCTTCTTACATGTGATGCTAATTTATGGGATGTGGCAGACATTTTTGAAAATTTATTAAAAAAGAAAATGAATAATTTAGAAAAAGCAGACTGTACAAGTGCTACCAAATAAGAATTGAATAGATAATTAAAGCATCCGATACGGAGAGAATATTAAGTTTCATTATCGTATTTGTTCTCTCTTGGATTCTGTGTCTGAAGTTATTTTCCCAGTCCAACTTTTGTAACGATCTCCCAGCATCACAGCTACCATCGCCTGTAACATGGACCTGACCAAGTATCCCATGGACAGACAGGTGTGCACGCTCCAACTGGAGAGCTGTGAGTACCCGTGAAGTCGACGCCCCTGCCCCCCCATCTGAGTGTGTATATGGAAATACATCATCATCATCATTTCCATCTTCCCCACCATCATCACTGTCACCATCATCCAGTGTAGTGAGTATCTACAGACACTGTTTATGTTTAACAGGACACATACATCATACTGTAATATGTGTGTCCGTGTGTGTGTGTGTGTGTGTGTGTGTGTGTGTGTGTGTGTGTGTTCTCAGGGGGCTATAACCTGCAGGATGTTGTGTTCTACTGGACCAGAGGGAACGACTCAGTCAAAGGTCTGGACACGCTGCGGCTGGCTCAGTACAGCGTAGAGAGCTACTACACCACGGTGTCAGAGGCCGTGTATGAGACAGGTACACACAGGACACTACAAACACACATAATATCTACATCATGGGCAGAAATACAAGGACAGGAATACCTTTGTCTGTCTCTTCACAGGACAATACCCTAAACTGGTGTTACACTTCGCCCTGCGTAGGAATGTGTTGTTCTTTATTTTGGAGACCTACGTCCCCTCCACTCTGCTGGTGGTTCTGTCCTGGGTCTCATTCTGGATCAGCCAGTCCTCCGTACCAGCCAGGACCTGTATTGGTCAGTGCTGCAAATGTTTATATTTGTAAAAGTTGTCTTATGAAGGGAAGTTCTGTACTTGAGGTTCAGGAAAACCACTAACGTGAAGATTAAAGAGGGGAAATCTCACAGGTAGACAAAATAACAACGGGTGGATTACAGGCTTGAAAACACTGTGATCTCTGCTCCAGGTGTGACTACAGTCTTGACGATGACCACACTGATGATGGGCGCCCGCACTTCCCTCCCTAATGCCAACTGCTTCATCAAAGCCATTGATGTTTACTTGGGTATCTGTTTCACCTTCATCTTTGGGGCCCTGCTTGAATATGCTTGTGCCCACTTCTGCACCATGCAGCACCAAACCATCGAGGACGTACACAGGGTGAGCAAACCGCTTGTATTTTACATGGATTTTTCTGCCTGTTTTGTTTGATTCATGGTTGATTCTTTTTTATCAGGATCTCATGAGGGAGTTGAATGAATCCCTTGGAAACGGCTCCATCCCTATCGTCAGCTCCAGCCAACCAAATCAGTCTGTGGAGATCGGCTCCACAGCTGAGGAGTCCTCCCACCAATCAGTAAACAATAACGAAAAGAACATTGCCGGATCTGAGGAGAACGAGCCAAAAAAGGGCTGCGGCCTGTCGTCAGTGAAGGACGCGTCCCGCAAGGCTGCATCCATCTTCGTTGTGGAAAATCCACACAACATTGATCGGCATTCTCGCACCGTGTTCCCTATGGCATTCCTTTTTGTCAATATCCTCTATTGGCTTTATTATCTCTTTATCTAGATCCAGAATCCAAACTGATGTAAGTATGTTTACCACCCTAAAAAACTGCTCCACCTCTTCAAGCAGTCAGCCAAACATGGATCTAAACTGACTGTAACACTTAAAGCCCTTATTGTACCACAGACAGGGCTGCAAAGTAGCGGGGAACAGCGTTGAGGAAAATCATTCTTTCTCAAGTTCTGTAATGAAAGTAACTATTGATGAGTGGAGGGCAAACAAAACATGACGAACATGTAATAATGATACAATGCTTGTATCTGTCTATCTACGGACAAATAGATCAAAACAGCTGAAGCTCACTAGCTTGCATCACGCCACGCTGCATTGAACTGCTTCCACTAAGTGACTCATGTAGATGTGGCATTTGTTGTTTTGGTATTAATAAATTATATGTATGCTTTGTTATGACATCATATATTTACTTCACAACATTTCATGTGAAATTAAACCAATAAATCAGTGGCTGAGAACATATTGGTCGAGAAAACTCATTATTCATTAATGCTTTGAGAGGAAATGTTTTGCAAATAAGACACAGATTTATTATTCCCTTATCCAGGTAGGAGAACAGTAAAGTGCAAAAGTCAACCACAGGTTTAGCAGAGAAGTTGTTAAAACGATATAATGGAGACTGTGAAAAAAATGGTTTGCGTAGTAGAATAGCACCATTTTGTTAGTAACATAATTATCCATAGCAGGAGCATTCAGCTGTGTACTAAAAAAGGAGCAGGGTATGTAGGGCCTGGTTCCAGCCTGATACAAAGGAAGAAGTTCATTTTTTATAAATTTTTGGATGTGATTTTGTGCTGTCATATTGTATTAAATTTAAAAAAACCCACCCTACATGCATACAGCCTTTCATGGTCAACCACTGAATACTCCAGACACATGTCAAACAGTGAAGAGAAATTAGACATTACAGTTTAAAACATACAAAACAGTAGTCATGGCTCACTATGTACAGACAGGAAAGACATTACATAATAATGAGACTGTCATCCATCCACTCACCATGTCCTCACTTACCACGAGACACCTAAAAAAAATTTATTTCACTTTATCCAACACTGAAGCTGACACAATGAGGTGCTCGCTCTTTTCCGTCGCTGTTTCTGTGCGCTCACTATGCTCTTCAACACACTAGTCTCTCATCTTTTAGTCATCCTGATTCTTCACTATCATCTTCGTCACATATAAATCTGAGTCGCTCAAGACAATGAAGATGTTTGCACACAGACAATGTGCAGTATCGTGATCACATTTCCTTGAATCTTTAAGGATAGATAATTTGTGATTTACTGCCACTGAGTGGCTAAAGCCTTTCATTACAATTTGTATTTCTTCACGAACGCACAAAATGAAAGAAGCTAAGTAGATCCTTTGGTATGTAAATGGGAGGTTTCCTTTTTTCGACTCACGATAGCCAACGTGCATTTATCCATTTTCCAGGTCTTCTTTCCATGATTCCATTCTTAAGTTCCTTTCTTTGACTCCCATTCCTGCATAAAAGGAAAAAGGCAAATTAATGATGATCATTATCATTAATGAAACCAAACAATCTGTGCAAATATGTTTATATACCACAGATGTGCACTCACTTGAATATGTTTGGATACAAATATTTATTTTCTATTTATCATTCATTGCACATATATTTTTCGCCAATGAATATCTAAGCAGGTAGAACCAACACATGCAGAATATTAAGGATTTATTTATGTACAAGATATGACCCCATTAGATGATGACCCAATGCGGATGAGATTGCATTTAACTTCTCGAGAGCCCGATATGGAAAACGTGATGACAGTCAGTTGAATTATTAAATCAGAGAAAGTGCCTTGTTACCTTGGCCTTCTGCATGACAGTTCCAGCAGAAGCGTATACAGACAGAGGTCTTTTACGCATCTCAGAGGCACAGTTCACCGGTATAGACTCAAAGTAGATGTTCTGGCTCTTTTTGTTGCAACCCTACAGGAATTATAAAAAGGTAAATAGAAGTATGTGAAACCATGCATTTACACTGTTTTTCTGGTCACAGAAACAAACGTACCTTAATGGGTGGTTTGGTCTCCACTGGTGCACCCAGTGCTCCACCTGCCTGACTCTTCCTAAGGTTTTCCTTTACTTGGGTCAATCGGAGTTCCAGTTCCACCCTCTCAGCTTCCTTACCTCGACAAGCTTCCTCTAACTGTGACACACGTGCGTTCAGGGAGGACTTCCGTTTTTCTGCTTATCAAAAACAACAGAACGAGGAAAACAAGGTGGATGATTACAACAGGACATTGATCATTTTCATTTCAGAACAGCCTCACAGCTCGAAATGTAAAAGCAGGAATTTAAGAGAGGTTCTACGGCTGTGTTGCTGGGGTGACAAGATGTTTAAATCAACTTTATGAGGAAATGTTTGTCCTGCTGACGAGGATTCAATCAGTTGAAGTAACAATCGTTTAAAGCTGAAATAAGAGAGAGACGTGCAAACACAGGGAAGATGTATCGCTCCTTTTGCACTACATGACTTTTCAAGGATTCTTCCGTATCTTAATTCTCACAAAGTAAACAGCGGGAGGGATACTACCAAATTAAATACTCTCGTTTAGCTTGTTTATGCACGGATCCAGAGTTAGAATATTACCCTAAAGCACGATAGCAAAAACTTGCTGCAGGAATCATGTTAAAAGGTTGAAAACTAAAGTCACTCATGGAGGTTGTTTTATTTATTATAAATAAATAAAAGGTTCCAGGAGTGGTTTTTGTAGCTTTTCAGTTTGCATTTTCAGCACAGACAGACCATCCCTTGAGACGTGATAGACTTCACTTTCCCTGACTTTATGAAGTTGTTTCCACATGCTGAATAGAGCCTCCAGTAGCCAATAAACGGAATGTAATGTGTAAAATCTGTGAAAAAGGGTGTGAGTGCCATCTTCCCTCACCAGAGGCTGTCTGCAGCTTGTCCTTCAGCTCTCTCCTCTCCTGTCTGAGAGTCACTAGTGTGTTCCGTATTCCATCTTTCTCTCTCTCCAGCTCATCTTTCTCCTTCAGGTAGCGTTTGGCATCCTCCTCTGCTCGTGTTTTCCCATACCTTCCATACTGGTTAGAGTCTGGGTGATGAAAGGGTCAAAGGTGGAGGGGTTATGGGAAGAGGACATGCCATCTCACAGCCATTTGTCTTTCTGTGTGCATCGTTATCAATCATTGTGTGTTCAGTCATATGAGACATTTCCCTCTAGGGCTGACTTTTTTTTACTATTTGAACAAAAATTAAACACTATGATGCTATGCATAAATAAATGACAAACATTCTGAAGCAGACGGAGAGGTCAGAAGGTGAGAGAGCGAATCTAACGTGACTGTCCAGTAAATCTCTGGTTACATCCTGAGGCTCTTGGGCCTGGAGCGTGGACTGTCTTTGATGTGACAGTATGTCAACGAAAAAGCCTGAGAAACAGAACTGAGAAGAGTATATCACTTTCCTATTCCCTGAGAACGCTCATCTTTATCATCGGTATGGCCAACTGACACCAAAGGGGCAAATGGGAGAGACGAGTGAAGCCATTCGAAATGAAAAGTGAGAAGATGACTGGGTAGAACATATTGGAATACAGATAAAAGCTCAGATATTATGACTGTCAGTGATACTTGAATCAGGACACCTGTAAAAAGACTGTGTGATGACTTAATAAATCTTACTGAATGACGTCTGGGAGCTTTTGAGCTACGGCTATGTGACACTATACAGTATACTGATTTTTTTTAACCTATAAAGTAAAGACGGGGGAACATAAGGAGATTGAATATATATGGAAGTAATTTCAAATATAAAAGGCACTTCTTTAGAAAAACACTTGAACTTACTTGAACCTGTGCGTTTGAGTGTAATTAATGGATTGATTCTATCGGAGTCACTGCTGGAGAAACTTGAGCGTCGTTTTACTTGACTCCCTGACTGCTGCCTGTGGCCCTCCTCTGACTGGGTGGAAAAGAGAGGAGGAATAAAGAAATGAGGAGCGTGACAAGACAAATGTGGTAACCATAAGTGTTAAAAACTTTTTTGTTATCAGATTTATTGGCTGATGAGTGCTGAGGTGTGAATGTTTGTGGTCGTATGTGATGAGGGCTCCGCTTTAAGTGCCTGTCAGAGGGGTTAACAATGAGGTTTACAGGCTGTAAAACTGCCGCAACCTTTCGCCTTCCTTTCACCAGTCTGACAGCTTTTTTTGTTTCTGGGTCTTTCTCTTTCTGTCTCACACACAGTTGTCCCCTTTGGCCTATAAAAAGCCATCATTGACAGGCATGTAACAGAGCACTGTCTGTTTTTTGGTGAATGATCAGTGACATCATATTCAGACAGACAAACCCCAACAGCTGCACGCACGCACGCATGCGCACACACACATACACACACAGAGACAACTTCCTATCCTGGCATATCAAAGAAACCCATTAAAATGGAAAATATCCCTCATACAACAGGATTCACATAGAAAAGTGCATCTCACCTGGATCTCCTCATTTGGAACATCATCATATGTCCTGGATTCTGAGGAGGTGGCCCACCTAGGTTCAGATAAGGACAAACGCGGAATGAGGGTTGTACCAGGTCATACCATCACAGTTCTGGTTGGTGGCCTGGCTTTGACCTCACCAAAAATTTCCCAACCCCCCTCTGTGTCTCACTCACAGGAAGGAATGTCGTGCAGCGTCACGGATGTTTGCAATAGTTTCAACATCAACATAGTCGTAATGCAGCGACTCTGGGTCTGTGGCTGAGCCTGTCTCAGCCAAGAGGATGCCAAGCCACCTCCCCAACTCCTCAGAGCTCGCTGCCTAAAATGAGACACAGAGAGTTAAATATCAGAAGATCGAAGATTTCACTCCAAAAATTGGGAAAATTTCACAGAGATGAGCATCTTACCTCCAGAGCAGCTACCTCTGTGCTGGACTGCAAGATGCGGAAGGCAAATGGGTGTTTGGGTCCCAGCCCTGGGACCACCTCGCAGCCTTGTAATGGAAGAGATGGTAGGGTGGGGCGTGGGTCTCCTCTGTCATGTAAGAAGTGCAGGGAGCCTAAGTACACACAGCACCACTGCTCCCGCCACACCTGGTTTACCAGCACTGACAGGTAGCCTGCATGGAGAGAACAGAACAGAGAGACCATTTTTAGATGTAAATTCAAGTTTCTACAGACCAGGAGTGAGGAGGAGTCTTACCTTGTCGGGGATCTTTACAGGGCATGCGTGGATCTCCTGGCCGAGGGGGCTTCTTCTTGGAGAAGCTGATGATGCGTGTGATCTTACGGCCTGCAGCAAAAGGTCCCCGTTTGCTCTTACCTTTAAAAAGGAAAGAACAAAGTAGTGGATTTTTTCAAACCAATAAATCTTTGACATGTACAGCTGTAATACACTCAAGATTAGTAATGCACAAGTGACAACATTTCAAACCACCATGGACAGCTTAAAAATGAAAAGGCCTACTGGGTCTAATAAAAATGAAGAGGTTGCTGTCCTAATTTCAGGGTTTGTGAGTCTCTCACCATTCTCCTTGCAGTGGTCTCCCGTTGACACACCCACGCTGTCTGAATCTGATGCGTTTCTGTCAACAGACAACCTCTGAAGGAGCCACACACATAGACACAAACAAAAATAGCTTCAGACCAATAGACCTCATACTCTCATAAGCTGCGACAAAGTCCACTACAACATTAATGTCAGCCAGGATCAAACCGGATCTAAGACTGATGCATGTGTTTTTGCCCGAGTGAACCAATTAAAAGCCCACAGAAAATACTTTAACAAGTTTCCATGTTGATCCATCTTTCGATTCTTTTTGGTTATACCTTTCATGCTGCAAAATAAAAGAAGACACATTCTCAATATCTTCTTGAAAGAATGCATTATTATTTTTTGTAATCAAACCACAGCGAGCATCTACTATTGTGTATAATTCTGAGTCCAAGACATTTTTTCCGCTACAACTGACGAGAAAGGGTTGACAAATTAGTACATTTTATACCACATGCATTTTTCTTAGAGAGAAGTACTCTATATGCACCACAAGGCTCAATGACAATTATTCTTCTTTGGCATTAAGAGACCATTGTGGTATCATGGCCACGTTTGCAGACTACGCAGCTCCCTTTTCTACTACAAAAATATTGAGTCCCTTTTTAATATCCCTGTTATCTATTATCAGAAAATGCATTACTGATTTCTTCATGCTGTTTCTTAGTCCTGAAAGTCTCATTTTCTTCTTGAAAGAAGTCAAAAATAAACCTCAGTGTTCATAATACAAATCAACTTGTTTCAGGAATTTACTACCATTACTGTCTCCATCTTGAAAGAAGAAAGACAAAGGGAGATCACTGCACTTGTACCTAGAAACTATACTTAATTCTGTAAAATTTGTACACAATTGCCATATGACCCATTTTTGATTGAGTCATTCACAGTCGCACTGTAAACAATGAACCACACCTGTTTTCAAGATGTTTTTTAACCCCTGAAAATTTTTCTCATACTAATATAGGACATGACATAAGGAGAAAAGCTGACTCCTTCTCTCCCTTCTTTCTGCCCTCCGGTACTTTCCCGATCTTCATTCTGTCTGTTTACGTATGGCAGGTCTGTGTAATTTATGACAGGGTGTAAGCTTTCCTCAAGAAGATACGTTCCAACACTGACTGCCTACCACCCTATCATTAATATTTTACCACCAAATTACACAACGGATCTCCACTTTGTTCTGGAAGCCAAATTAAGTATTGCAGTGTGCTTCGTAATCCCAACAGCCGTTGGGAAAATTGCTTGTAACAAAACAATTACAGTTTGACACCAACTTTTCCTCTTTTTGCGTGACAATGAAACACGATTTGAGGAGTAAGAGGACAGGAACGTGCCGATACGTTTTCTCTCTCAAACTCACCTTATCAAGTTCAGCTTTTCTAGGAATGATGGGAGATGCAGATTCTTCAGGCCCTGTGCTTTGACTGCTCACCTCTCTCACAACCTGTGGGGATTTTTTGTCTTAGTCCACTGACAAATCATATTCCTTGTGACTATCGTGACATGCTGATAGTGTTACGAATGTACGACTACATTTCAAAGTGTGTTCTTTTGCTCCTCACCCTGAGCCACCTGTGGGCTTGCTCCTTGCTTTGTACTGCCAACACCATGGCGTCACCATTGGGTAAAGTAAATCGAAGTTCATGGTGCTTCCTCTTGCTGTCTTTAGGGGCATAGACCACAGCGCACTGGGGTAGCAGCAGGTCCACATAGGGATTTGTGTCCTTAGAACTCTTATAGCACTGCAGGAAGATGGATAAAGAGAACAAACCGTGAGAGGACTGCAGTGGATTTCTTTGTGTATGGAGGTCTAGTATGGACGACCAGGGTGATTTGCTGAATACCTAAATTTACGATGATGTACATTGTGCGAGTTCACATAGTTTTACTCCTACATCTTATCTAACAATCGTACAAAATCAGTCCCCAATACCAACAAACACTCGCACAAGCTCAAGATCTGCAACTCGCCCAACACCTGTAACTTCTGAGCAATGCTTAACATTTCCTCTCAGAGGACCTGGTCATGAAATAAATATCGCACTAGTGCCTGATGGTCCTGGCACTGTTTAACAAGTTTGTTATATTTCTATTTAGTCCACAAAACACTTTTAGGTGCTTCCACTGTTGCAAAAATGTCACCTGAAGTCTGTTGTCCCGTATGACGGTGAGCTGTTTGGCCCACTGGCCAAAACGTTTCTTGCGCAGCAGGAAAGCGCAGATGCGACAGTCTCTGGCTGGAGGCATGGAACTCTCATCTGAGGGCCACTGATGAGTAAGTCTGTTACTAGGGCTCCTTTCTTCCTCGTCTTCCTCGTACGACTCATAGGAGCTGCTTAGAGCGTCAGAATCATTGTCTGGGAGAACAGAAAGAAAACATTTACTATATGAGCAAATTTTGTTTGACCTACTGAAAGATTGCCAGTGGGCACCAATATTCTTGACTCACAGGAGTTTTTGCGGCGTGAGTTAATGCAGGTAGTGGGGTAATTGTTTTCAGCATCCTCATATCCATCCTCAATAGAGTTGGGAGGGCTGGGCCTGACTGGAAATGGAAGGCATGTTAAGAACCTCTAATTGTTCCTTGCGTTCCATCATCCATATAAACTGGCACTTTGTAATTAGGTTTGGAAAAGCGCTATATGACTACAGCTTAATAATTTCAGAGCTGAGTAATGAGGACCTAAAGACTAAAATAGGGTTTTTATGGCACAATGAGACAAAGGCTATCAAGTTCATTACAACAGGGCAGACACTGACCTCGTGCGATGATGTACTCTGGCATTTTGCCAGGACTGAGGGGCACTGCCTCCTCATAGTACTCCTCAGGCGGAGGGGTAGTGGGCAGAGGGGGAGGTGAGTCGGCCGAATGGGGAGCTGGGGAGTCTGTGCAGTTCTGTAGCATGAGAAACACAAACACAGCATCACTCAAATTTCCTCTATAACTAAACTTTTTCTGGAGAAATTCACAGCTGGAGATCATCATTAAGGAAATTCTGGAATTACTTAAAAAGCAACTTGTGCACAGCGTAACCATATCCATAAATCAGACACATGGGCTCTGAGTGCAGAAGGGAGGATCCCAAAACAGTGAAAAGAGAAATTCTAATCCCAAGTACCATGTGTGCCTGGAAAAAAAAACTCTGAAGAGGGAATACAATACCGTCTTTTTTCTTCGCTTTCATTCATTAAAAATTAAAATTTCCGATGACTTTAAATTACAATGACGTGGATTGAGTGACAAAAAGATAAGGGCTAAACACAGAGCCTCAATGTTGATATGCCAGTCGAACTCTCTACTGTAAGGTATTACATATGATGCAGTATATACAGTATATGCCAAGGCATATACTTTATACACATTGATTCAAGAAACTTGCCTGTTGCAAAGTGGACAGCTCATTAGTTTGTGTGTTTTTCTCCTCTGCTAGATCCTCAGTAACATCATTCAGATCCCCCAGCTTGCAATCTATAAATGAAAACAACATGGTTTGGAACTCAGTCATGACAATATGATCACTGTCCAGATTTCAGTGTAATTTAATAAATGCCACATCTGACACAAACTAACCAAATGTCTCAAAGAGGGATTCTACAAAGCTGGTGCCATTTCTGTACACTGATGAGTTCATATAGATGTAGTCTGGTCTTGACACTGGGTGAGATAAAAAAGACAAACATATTACACAGTTAGAAAAAAAAGTTTGTGTTCCCAATATTATAACTTTTCAACAGTAATCTAGAGCAGATTCCCAAATGCCAACTTTCTCTGCTTCATTGATGATAATACAACATGGGTCCTGCTCCAAAAGAGGATCTTAAAGTAAATAAATAAGTTATCGATGCTGATTAACCTCATAATATTATGCCTGTAGTCATGTGTTGGCTGTTGTGCTATAAACGCAGACTAAAATGAAGAGATCTTGTATTAATTTATTAATTTATAAGTATTATTATTATTATTATTGTTGTTAGTAAAACTTGTCCCTCCCACCTGATGGCTGTATCTGCTGCAGGAGGTTCCAGACAGATGTTTTCTTCTCCTGGGTGGAGGAGCTGAGGTTCTCCTTGTCCAACATCTTTAGCAGCACACCCAGCTCACTCACCAACACCTCCATGGCTGCAAACAGGGCAAAAGTCAGTCAGCGAATTGACACACAGGGCAAAGGTCAGGCTGACAAGACTAAACATACTCCAAGCGTATGTCAAGATGGCTCCCTTTGCTTGAGTGTGTTTGTTTCAACTCTGTCACTTTTGTTTGAGGTTTGTTACTGTCAAACTGCCACCCTTCGACAGACGCTCCCTTCTTTCCTCTTCTGTTACCTCACAGACTAAACAATATTACAACTGCAACAACAATGGCATATGGTGACAGAGAACATTATTGCTAATTGCTCATTAACTTGGAAGATGCCATTTAGAATCCTTCCCTAACAGGAAAGAAGACCAAGAGTTACGTGGCAACACTGAGCCATTGTTGGCTTGGAAGCAGGTGGACACAAGCCCAAAGTTCAATCAACTGTCACTCTTAATGCTAAGGAGGTAATTTGACTGTTCCGCAATGGCTGTAAGGATGTCGAAAGAAATTTGCTTAGTAGGAGGGCCACTTAAAAAGCACAAAGTTGGCCAAATGTACTCGTAAGGAGAGTTTAATTCACAGGGACTCGATCTTTATCAAGTCATAAAAGCATGTTGAGGTTTGGATACTGTATGAAAGACTGATTAAATGAAAGAATAAACAGAAACACATACACACATACGCTAACAGGGCTCTCTAGATTCTGTAACACTTTATGAATTCAGGATATAGGAATATCTGATTCACATCATATGACGTGAGAAGTGGGAATAGCCCACTCCCAGTTTTTAGAGTAGAACTTAAATAGAGCCTCTCTCCCAGCTACAGAACTGCCAAAATCTTGCGAACAGGTTCACAACCTACTGGCTTGATTTTGTCTGCCTCTTTCACAGGCAAGCATTTGTCTTCGCTCTGTAATTTCCATAACTTCAACTACTGTCTACCCATGCGTTTGTATCCAAACAAGTGTTGTTGCCACTACAAGCCTAAAAGCCTACACAAAACCTGTTGAACTGAGTCACCACTGGCACACATTTCAGTTTCTCCT
>OMNV01000476.1:49228-65829 GCA_900303265.1 Brotula barbata
CCTCCCAATGTCCCATATTCACAGTCCAGCCACTTTAGACCTGCTGGACCATGATTCCTTGCTGGGGTCAGAAACGGGACAGTTGCTGAGCCAGAAATTTCTTTTGTCTAGAGGGAGGTCATATGGCAACAAACAACACAAACCCACAAACTCAAACGCATAAATGCACACATATAGACTGAGTAGATGCCAAAATGCAAATATGATAATTACATGTAATGTATTTAGAAAGGTGTGTCATCAGAAAATGTGTACCTTCTTAAAAGAGCACTTAAAGCTACTCCTGTTTGAGTGTGCTGTGGATTAAAGACTGTTGACCATATGCTGAGTGATCTATATAATCAGCAGTGACAAGCAGAAATTCTTGATAAGCCAGATGATATATGAGGTGTTTGTTGGAAAGAGAGAGAGAGAGAGAGCGAGAGAGAGAGAGAGAGAGAGCAAGAGAGAGAGAAACACAGAGTGAGAGAGAGAAAGAAAGAGAGACTGCTCCCACTCCTTTAGACATGCTTCTCTGAGGTGGGTCTTCCTCTGGGCTTAACAATGCCCTGCCAAGGCTACAATCAAGAGTAACTTGGCCTGAGACAGTGTGTGTGCGCGCGTGTGTGTGTTTGCCCGTGTCTTTTTTACTAGTATGTGGTTTCCTTCCATTGTAATAAAGTCATGCTTGCACATATACTTTCTGAGAAGCTGGCATGAGAAACCGATTCATGCAGGGACACAGAACGCCTATTTTCTTCATTAGGCCCTCATTCACCCTGGGGATACATGGGGATGGGAAGTGGAGGACGGAGAGGGGGAGGGTGGGAGACTCAGGAAAAGTGGGACGTCTTGGCCTGGTCAATGCTGTCTCTTTGCCAGACGCTCCAGCTGTTTAGATTCTGGCTCTACTGCACAACTGGGCTTCCCCTAACTGAGTGGAAGACAAAACCTTATGCATAGCATGAGTCATTCTGCGTTCAGAGAGGGGTTGAAATTCACACTATTCAGCACAAAAACAATTGAAACGCAGAAATGGGGGCAATAATGGGGTTGGCATAAAGTAGGAAATGACTCTCTTATACTCATGTAATACGATGATTTCACTCAGTATGTTTACATGATACATATAAATACATACATACATACATATAAAATGCAGTGTGACTCATATATGGACGGAATTAATAGGATTCCATCGGTTGTTGAATATACTTGACAAGCTTAATCAGCCAAAGAGGGAAAGCACACCAAGTGAGGACATACAGACTGAGTATCCTAAGGCAGTGGATCATTAAGATGCTTCGGTGTATCGACTTCAGTCACATAATATCAATCTGTGTTGCATGCATGTAAATGTTATTCTTCTCAGACTTCATGTCAAACAAATGCGTACAGATGTTGTTCAGACCCAGACGTTCGCCTTGGGTGTTCTCTTTTAAACATGTGCAGACAAGTCCACTTAAATGTCACATTTAGAAAACCCCAATGTACAGCGAGTGTAAGAGTAAAAAAATGTGACCGGAAGCAGAATTCAACCCCAGTGAAAACATAAAACAAAGCAGGGCTTTTGTAAAACAGACATGAAAGGAGTTTCATTGTGGATTTCTACATGCTGAACTACAAAATATGTCGTTGAGGCTACGTTCACATCTTTTTGCTCTTTCATCCATTCATTTTGACATTTTGACAGACTTGAACGTTCGATCAGCGTTTCAAGTAAGGACCGTCTGTTTAACAGGAAGCTGACTTCATAGCAGGTTTCACCATACTAAGCGTTAACAGATATTAATCCCCACAAATTATGAAGTGCAAAACACTCCAGGATATCTTTTACTTGTGTTAATTTTACTAGTTTGCCATCAAGCGAGCAAGGTGAGAAACGAGAGTCTAGCGCTCATGCTACATAATGTAGTAACCAAGGTAGAAAAAAAAAAGGTATGCATGATGACCTCCCCAGTACGTCTGTAAATGCCTTTGTACAGACATGATTAAACATTCTCCCATTTATTCTGGTTTTGCTTATATCACTGTGTCAAGTGTGTGTTGGGTCCTATACATTGACTGACTTAGCAGGTGTGCATATCCAACATGTGGCAACCTTCATTTCCAATACCACCTTTTGTTGAGTGATTCTGCAGTGACATTTACGTGCGTATTTGCACAAGTATAAATCAAAGAAGAAAGTTGTTGGATGAGGCCTAGAGCAACACTTAGACCTGTAGTCCTGCTTTTCTAATCAACACCAACTACTTATTGCAGCTGGCAACACAGGTTGTCAAACATCTAAAGCATCACATGATCCTTTACATCACTGCTGCGGAGCGTAATATCTCAAAGTGGTGTGCAGATGTGCGTCTCTGATGTATTTACAACAGATTTTAAGACCAAAAGCTAAACACAAAAGCTTGCAAATGCAGGTAATGCTTCATAAAAACAAAGCGGATTAAACTCTAGCCACAGTGAAACCATTGAAAAACCACTGAAAACTCGCGTGACTTAAGGGCATATTTTAACTGGAAAAAAACTCCAATTTAGGCAGCATAAGTGGTGCAGGCAGGGAGTGCACCATTACACACAATATCTGCTACATTTCAAAGCCCCGGTGCCAGCAGGAATGTATGACCTATTCAGAGCGAGGACGCTCTTTAAACATTTACGTTCTGGCACCATTTTGACAATTGTTGTTAAACATTAGAGACATTCCTCACCTTGTTACTAATGCAAGACTCTGCAAAGTGTGATGCATGAATGCTGTGTAAGTGTGTGCAGTTGTGGAACACAGAGTAGTTTGTTCAACAGTGAAACGGACAGATTCTTTAAGTTAACTTTCATGAGAATACCCTCTGTGTGTGTGTGTGTGTCTGTGAGAGAGAGAGAGACAGAGAGTGAGAGACAGAAAGAGCGTGGAAGAGGAATGAATAATGTCAGCAAATTGAGCACCTGTGCTAACATGTCAAATTCTGATATGAAGAATAAATAATGTGACCTCAATCAGGGCATGAAGTTGCTTTTCCCTCTTTAACTTGCCAAAGAGTTCTTCACCCTGAGCTCTGTTATGCTGCCCACCCTCCCAACACACACACACACAAACACACACACACACACACACAGACAGACAGACAAACAGACATACAAACATGTTGTAGAACTTTACACAGAAAATTTGGCCATTCAACAGCAAATTAATGTCATTATCTTGTTGCAGGCACAAACTGGAACTAATCACATGGGTTTTTTTCTCATCCAACAATGAATCTCTTCACAGAAATTCAACAAAAAACAATGCCACACCACTGATGGTGATTCTGGGTGCTCAACAGTTGCTATCGCTGAAATCCCACATTCTTTCCTTTCCTGGTATTCCAGAAATCTGGCACGAGGCTAGAGGCAAGGAATAAATTTAGGAATCTGGCAAAAACACCACAATGCACTGCAGTCACCTGATATCTCAATCTCAATCTCGTTTACAATAGCTTTACTAAAACTTGCATCATATATGGCTTTATATTCGTCCATATTTTTGCTATGTTTATAAAAATCTTACCAGCTGTGTGAAAGAGAAGACTTAGTTTAGTCACTTACCCTCAACAACAGTGGTTGAGAGTCCCACCATGTTGTAGGTTGAAGGAGAGGACAAACTGGTTCATTCATGCACTGAGGAGCAGATATTCCAGCGTTTCCCTGTGTGCTCTGTCCTGTCTTTGTAGAGGAGGTGAGCTATGGTCTGCCTGCTGGTTAATTCGCAATCCCCTACCTCTCCCTTCCTCCCTCTGATCTGTTATCTCCCTCTACCTCCCTCCTGTGTTCCACCCCCCCATCCTACTCGTTTCTTTTGGGGGGTGGGGAGATAGCAGTGGTTCGTGTGAGTGTGTGTGTGTGTGTGTGTGTGTGTGTGTGTGTGTGTGTGTGTGTGCATGTATTGGATCCCCCTCTGCCTTAATCTTAGGGATCATGTAGCACCTGGGAGAGGCTGCCTGTGTAAACACATGCACAGGTTCACTAATAGCTAACACATTCTTTACACCAACTCTTCCTTCACTACTTTATTAACTCCAACTACTGTATCAATACATGATGCCTGAAAAGCAGCAGCTACCAGTAAACCTGCCATGCACAATAGTCCATTGTACTACAACGTTGGTGCAGTGGTAAGCCCCAAACTCCAACTTAATTAAAAGTGCTAGAGCCACAAAGACTCCCTTTAAAGTCTTGCAGTTCATATTAAACATTAGATCAGTCACTGTGTAAAAAAATAAAGTACTGACAACAAAGAATGGTCAATCATCAATGTTACATTAATCAAAAATAAATGTGAAAACTACCACAAATGCAATACTTCTGTTATCTGTCACTATGAACAGCTTGAGTGATTTCTGGAATCAAATAAGTTTTTCCATTGAAAAAGTGATTTTCATTGTGGTTCATCCAATCTAATTTGGGTGGTTTTCATGCTTTCTTGACAGTTGAAGAATTACAAGCTCATTTACCCTACAGTAAATTCTCCAAAACAAAGGTGAGAAGCAAGGTTCTCACATAAAAACAACAACATTTAATGAGTTCATCCTACATTTGAATTTGGAATCCTAAACTGAAAACTATTGATGAGCATAAAATAACTGTAATGCATGGCAAGTTAAGTACTTCTGTTGGAATAAAAAGCACATCATATTATGTACAAGCACCTCAAAACTCCACTTAAGTACAATACTGACTATCCACATAGGGCACTACAAGATCTTACATACTGTATAAAGAAACCCAACTCCGGTGACCTAGATGTACTAACAGACAAATTTCTATGGTACTTAAAGTAAATGACATGAGAGAGGCAGTAAAAGCTTTGGAGTGAAGGTAGACAAGTTGAGACTTTTCCGAGTTACACGTGGACCACTTGTTGCCTGAGGGCAGAACCACGAGCCCAGAGCACGATCTGACATGCAGCAGTCAATCATTCTGGCATTAATAGTTCACAAACAAACTCTCAGGCACACATAGGCACATAGATGACACACATACAGCCATACAGATAGCAAGCTGTCATATAAACACACAACATTTTGTAGATGCTACGTGTAGCTAACACACGGCCACACGCATGCAGAAAATTGCACACAAGAAACAAAAACGAACACACAATGGCATCATGTGTAATATGTGCTTTGGAATCATTAAAACAATGCAGTTCATCTCTTAAAAGACTGAATTATGTAAAACAATGCACAGCAGTCCACAAGACAGACAGCAGATTAGCTGACCTCACAATATTTTTGGAACACATGTCGTGCAAATCCAGGTTATCTCCATCATAGCATTTTGATTGATTCAGTACTTTGAATAATGATTCAAACCACCATAGAGTGACCTTATCTGCTTTCCCGAAACAGATCTAGATGAGTCGATCTAATCTACAATCAGCACAAGACATCTGTGCATGCATTATCTCATGTTTGTCTACTCATAAAACAATTAAGCAACGACTCTTGTAAATCAGGCAAATGACTGAGTCCTGAAAATTCCATCCATATACATCATACTCTGCTTTCTTGCCTTAATCTGAGTATAATATGGATATAAACATTAAAAGTTAAGGGCTCATAAGGTAGACGGGTACTTTCCTCTTCCTTCCTCTGCCAACAAGCCTAACAACATATGTCAGTGCACTAGGTTCAGATCATCATCTGAATCTGCACCAGCTCACACCCATTTGGAAGCTCCCGTTGGGGTGTGTATGCCTATTTATTTGCAAAATTCTCTTCACTCCTTTTAAAAGGAAAATAGCCAAATAATGTCAAACAGGGATCCATCAAACACTGTTAAAGTGAAAAAAAGACATTCCTTAATCCAGCTTCAGATGAGAGCAGCACTAAAAATATAGACATTTTTCCACTGATCGTGCTCAACCAGCACACCAAGCTTTCTAAAAATTGGTTCATAACTGTTTGCATAACATTGTTGAAAAACAAACAGATAAACCAACAAAAATGGATCAGTGCCTCACTTCCATGGTGGAGGTAACGCAGGAAGGAATGGGTAGGGGTTAGGGTGTTAATGGTAATAATTCTATGAATTCATACCATTGTGATTCAACCATATTGATAATGGTCTCTTAATTATGATCTGTTCCTGATCTGTGTTGCAATGGAAATATCCTCTGTTGCACAGGAAGTGACACACGTTATATTACAGTTTATATCACCTTAGCAGCATGTCACCGTGGCACAATGGTAGAAAAAGACATCAGAATTACTTTCCAACAAGAATTCATAGTAAATACGTTAACAAGTATCCCTTCTAACTAATATGCCAAACCACCTAGGAACCATTCCCCATGTTTCCCAACGTTCCTACCAGCTGTGACAAATGCCACTGACACACCCTTCCTGGGCTTGGTTATGGTCTGACAAACAGGCTTTTTACTCACCTGACTTCTGACCTCCACATTAAAGTTGTGAACTCACACAGACTTGTGGATGCCAACGTTTGAAAAGCTTTCTGGTGTGACACGAACATAATGGCTCATCATGACTCCTACTACACCTGGGTACACTGGCTGCCAAGCGTTTGCTTAATCTTGAGTCAGTGCTTGGGGTTTAGCACACCAGAACAATATTTCAGAGTTGGAATTCTGCTAAATGGTTTTGATCTATTACCTATGTGGTAAATTCCACTCAAATGGAATTAAACCAACAAAGAAACCACCACTTTGATATCTGGGCAAATATAAATTGAGCAAGAAAGACAGTGTTAAGTGTATATATGGAAATACAAAGTAAGCAAAAATACAACACTTTGGTCTAACTGACTTCCTGCAACACAAAGCTGTGGTGAACAACCATCTGTGACTCCACAAGAGATCAGTATCTAATAAAACCCCAAGTTAGTCTTGGAAGCCTCTCCTTCCTTATTGTCTTTGGACAGATTGGACATACAGCCAGTGCCCAACCTGATCCGACATGAAAGCATGCTGCAGGTTGAAGGATTTATGGCATCTCTCGCTCAGTCATCAGTACAGCTAACTTCACGTGACCCAGCAACTTTTCAAAAGGAAATAAAAGCATATTTTTGCAAAATCACGATAAAAGCATGACCTTATCTTATGTCAAGTGACTCACATAGATGTTCTTAGCTGTGAGACAGCAGGGCTTGAACCTTATCTCCACACTGTCTGACAGTTATCTGCAACCAACCTGAGGCATAAATGCTGAGGCATACATGTTTTTAGGACACAAATAATCACACTATCGAGATTTAAAAGGCTTAGAACTGCACAATCAAACACATCAGTAAGCTTTGTCTCTCTGTTTGTGCTCTCTAAAGTAGCTGAGGTAAACCAGATGTGCAGATATTAGATGTGCCAACAATGTCTTCTCTCACCAGCCCGTGCCCTATCTCCTCCCACGCTACTGATTTAGATTCCAGGCATTTCCCAAGTGTGACGGTTCTGCGCTCCCCTGCAGAAAACATGTCTGGGCACTCACAAGCCGACACCTGTGGAGTCTACGATGAGGAAAGACATACATCATTGGGTCATTGTGAAGATGACAGAGATTAGGTCAATGACTTATCAAATGTGACTCAATAGTTGAAAGAATCCCTCATTACTTATATCACATTCATCATTACTCTATATCGCAGTGATTTGTCCGTATTCCAAACCTAGACTTGATGATGCAGTCACAGGCTGCGCAACATGAAATGATTAAGTCTTACGGTATGTACGTGTTTTTCTTACTTTTGTGGAAGAAGTGTAAATATTTCCATCTGATTTCAGGGTAGGTGAAGAGAGGCTTCCCGTTAAATTCAGAGAATATTGAAAGTTTAATTATATTTAGCGCAGTTTCATTGACATGTTTCACATTTAACCCACTCCATTATATTAAATGCGAGGATTCAGAAACATTTAATAAAGTCACAGATAAATAATTACTACAAGGTGGTAAATGGTAAAGGATTGTAAATGTATCTACATGACAAAAAGTTATGCGCAAGAAAGATACTATCGTATGTTGAGCAGTATCATGCACAAATCTCTATCTTTGTAGATCTCTCTACAAAGTTCATCTATCTGTCAAACAAACTGAGAAACCAATGGCTTACAAATATCTATATTTTCATATTTCCAAGCGAAACAATAAATCACAAGCAACATGAAAAAAATATGGAAGACCATAGCCAGATGCTGGCTCTGTTAAAATACTGACTGAATACCTTTACAAACTGATTTTAATCTTATTCTGGATGCAGCCAACAAGATGCTTTTCCTGTTCTACATTAGTTAAAGAGCCTGAGCAACTGTATGGAGGTGCCCCATATGGTCCCTTTGGAGATGGACTTCCTGTCTGCACTGATGACATCACATATCACCTCCGGCCTTCTGTTTCCTCTTCCTATCAGATGACCAAGTCCCACTTTTACTGTACTGTCTCTTGTGACCTCATTCCAGATGCACTAGATCCTACGCTAGATATAATTGATTGTGACTTTCAAAGACATTTGAATGACAAAATAATGGAGCTACGAATGAATATGCCTTATTGTAAATCTTTATTTAGCATAGTGGTCCCCCTGAGAGTATAAATTTCTTTCTCATGGCTTTGACATGTAGACAAGCTGCGTATACAATAAACTTCCATAGTACAAAACATCCACACAATAAATATGCTAGAAAAGCAGGTGAGGTGGGCATGTGAAAAAATTTATTTGGTCATAAAGGTAGATAAATTAAGGAGAGAGGGGAAGCAACATGTTCTCCCCACTGTTTTAATTGTAGACAGTAAGATGCTCCGGGTTATCATAAAATACCAAGGAACTAGCACTTCATGATGCCCACAGTTGCACACCAGCTAAACACACAAGTGATGGAAACTGTCCAAGGAAAGGAATATTTGAACTGTGTGTGGTTTCCATAACATAGTTGACTTCATCCATAACTAACCAGCTGACTGACTGACAGACAGGCTAATTGTACATTTTCATACATTGCTTGAAGACTTCATGATCTCAAATTAGGCAAAGATTTCAGAGAAATGCATAGTAGGCCTCTTAGGAGACTGGGATGTTTCCATGGCGATGGAGTGGGAGAATTATAGGTTTGTTCAACCCACTTACCTGCCTATGCATTAACCTGCTTAAACATTAACTGACTTTAAAGGCTGAACGTGGAGCAGTGGAAAGCACTGACACTTTTATGTTCTCATTTACTGTGCACGTGTGCTCACATCCAAGCACACACAGACACACACACTTGAGTAATGTGGGAAGCAGCAATGATATCAGGGAACTGCTATCTCAGCAGTATAAGAGTCAAAGAGCCTGGTTTCATGTCAGGTCGGAACCTACCATGAACGATGTTTTGCTTCCTTCTGCTTATGCCAACGGCACAGTACAAGACTGGCGCCAGTCTACCTTTGATTTTTCAGTCCGCGACAAAAATCCCCCCATCTTAGCCAACTTGATGCAAGTTGACATCAATGACTCCATGATAAGTGTGCATACTTAAAAGATATATCCCAACTCACACTTGAATAGTGTAAGTTGATGCTACAAAACACTAGTTTGAAATCTGGCTTCCGACGTCTTCAGGTGTGACCAAGTCTCCCAGTGACATGCTTTGCATTTCTGAGTTTCCTGATTTGTAATCGGGCATTTCTACAGTCAAGCATCCATGAGGTGAGGTAGCAACACCATGTAAGGGAAAGGGAAGTATGGTTGAATCATGTGTCAATATGGGCGTCAAACAAAGGCCACAGGTCATTGAAGTGACCAAGATGTAGTATCTCTTCCTCTGTTGATGAGTTCTGTCTGCTACTTAAGCCTCCTTTTCTCCCTTCTCATTTTTCATCCCTTGCTCTACGTATTATTCAGGTCAGAGATGGCACAGAGGGCTTGACTCAGCCTGCTGAAAGACAAAGACGCTACAGAGCAGTCAGGATTATTCAGATCCCATATCTGCCATGAGAGTCCCATGAGATCACCACAATGCTATGTCTCACAGAAAAGTATTCACATATTGAGAAAGATACTATTCTGCAAGTGGACGCACTGTTTTACTGATGTTGTACAGATGAGGATAATATACACAAAACACACATAGGCGCACACAACCACATTCACACACGCATGCTGGGAAAAGGGCCTGCTTTGTCTCCATTTGGGGTTTTTCATTCTAATGGGAGTTTGATCAGAGTACTGTCTTAGTTGCTCACTAAAAAATTGGGGCACACTCTATGCACACACTTAACGCCCTGTAATGACTGCCTCTGTCTGAGTTTGAGGTTCACCTCAAAGATGATCAAAAGCACTTTTTGCAATTTTTCTTTTATGTTAACTTTAACTTTATTTATTTTATTCACGTCTTTTTATTTATAAATAAACCACCATAAAATTAACAAGTTCTAAAAGGAACATTCACCAACTTACATGAACAACATTGCAGCAAACAATTGCACAATTCTATTTCTCCATGATAAAATCCAAGGAAAAAAATGGATTGTCCTGCTTCTATTTGTCCATTCATACTTCTATACTATACATACTTCTACTTCTATTTACAGCAAACAGTCCAGCTTCAAAAAAAGAGAATACTCAGACATCTGAGCACAAATTTGCGACATCCAAATGGGGCAGGCTTGCAGACAGGCTAAATTAACAACGCCTGCTGCAAAGCCTTAACCCTGGAAGTGGTTGTGTAGCTGCTCATCGTGTGGAGTTGATTATGCCCATATACTGATTGGCCTACATTATTATGATCAAGGAATATAATGGTGATGACATTTCATGGGACCAGCTTCCTCCTACGGTGCGAACGTAGCCCTGTCATTACACTCCCACACACAAAACACCTCCATATGCAATGCTAAACCATTTCAAATATGGTGCTCTGAATCCGAACACAAGAATGAAGTCAAAGTGCCATCCATGGCCTAAAAGTGGCATTTCTATATCTACTCGTTTTATATCCAGTATCCATCAATGCAAAATTATGGTTTTTCATTATAGACCCAACTGATAACACCTTAGGTGAGTCGTGTTCTAACCAGAATGCTTAGCGTGTGCCAGATCTTTCTAATAAATGTGAACTTTCCATATGAGTATTTTTGCTTCTACATGTATGTGATCACACCTCAGGCAATGACACGGTTCACACTGTAAAATGGATAAAAAAAACGACCCAAACTTTGTCATACACTTTGTATGATCTTTTGCTGTAATGTGTACCGTGTCCCCATGGAACACTATATAAACTCCTGCACAGGGAGTGACCAAAGCCCTTGCACATGCACATGCACATGCTCGCACACACACCTCAGCCATATGAATCATGGTGATACCCTCATCTCACTAGAGTTAAAGAGGGGAATTCCACTTAGAGGGCTGGTCTACAATTATCCATGATTTACAGCTCATAAATGGTGAGGGAAATATATGATAGTTGACTGTAGTGTATGTTTTATGATGTGCAGATAATTCCGCATAAGAAAATATGTTAATTTTGTGGATCTTGTAGCAGATATTGCCCATATGCCTTCAGATTGGCATAACCTAACCACCTATCATCCTGGTGAAGTCCAGTGAGACCAAAAGAATAAAGGCCTTTTATACATCTACAAACTGACAATTCTTTATCCAAGAATCAAAAGCTCTTATTTTCTGGAATAAAAACATAAAAATAGTATACTTGTTTCACAAAACTACATCAGGCTTTGTGTAGATCTGTTTTTGTGCTGTTAGATGTGCAGCACAGCTTTAAAAGGGATGTGTGGGCTAACACGACTTGACTAACACGACTACAAATTCAAACGTGATCAAACTTAAAGTTTTATGTTGCTGATAGAACCAGTTCTTTGGATCATCTGCACTTCAATTGTAAATCGTAATTGTAAAATTGTATAAAAACGCTCTCGGAGCTTCCTCCTCCCTCCAAACAACTCCAAATCACTGCATTCATAATGAGAACTATGATGTCTACACAGTGACTGGCTGACCTTTTGGCCATTGACCAGAGCAGACTGCATTCTTCATTGTGCTCATTTGCACTGTTGGCCATATTTACTGAAATCATGTTTTAACACTGCACATCCTATAAAGGCCTGAAGGGAATTCAGTAAAAAGAAATCATTAAAAAAAATTAAATTTGTCATTTAGAAATAAACAAATGAGGTATATGACATACAGGCACACATGCACTCTTAAGACAGGTTCTTTTTTCACTGATTTATCTGTGGAATGTAGAGACACAGAGCACTGAAGCTATCTCTTTAGACAATAGGCATGGGTGGATGGGGATTTCGTGTGTGTGAAGCAGCAGACTTGTGATGACATGAGGAGTATATGTTTCATTTGTGCATTTTTTGTGGAATTCAAAGCAGTTCAGTGTTTTGCTCTCGAGTTCTTCCATATGCTCCAAAACATTCAGACAATAGCCATGATTCAGAGTAGCTGGGGTAAATCATAGACAATCCCACCTTTGCAATGTACTGTGTCTCTGTTGGGACAACCTCTCCCCTCTCACACCCACCTGATGCTCCGCTTTTCATGATGTATTTTCAGACAAATGTGAAAACAAACCCTTTTATTACATTACTGCAGCAGCTGGCCTGTATAGTCCATATTAAGTCCCCGACATCCAAACCCTCATCTGCCTCTCAATGCCTTCCTTTATATGAACTCATAAACTTTATTACATAGTAAGCTTTCAGGGCCACAAATAATCAAACAACATGTGAAACTGATAAAGCAAAAGTCACTCAGAAGCAGCCAACCGGGGACCTTAGAGCCCACATAAACAACAGGGTTCTCCCAAAGGAGGACTAGCCATGACGATGATGTGTTCTGTGCTGTTGTATTTACCAGCTCAGATAATGTCATCCAGGCAAAGCTACTGTTTGTCCCCAGTGTGTATGTGTTTAAACAGGAAAGACAAAGGAGGAACATATCTCTCATCATACTTCCAGTACATAAAGTCCTGTACACACGTAAAATACTTAACATGTGAGTATCCACATATGCTGACAAGATGAACAAGAATGGAAAAAAGACAGCTACATCACTGTCAGGGAAGGAAGGAACTCATGTGCATAATTTGAAAATGATCTTTGCTTCTTTTGTGTGGTCAAAGGAAGTATCTTAGATTTTAAAATGTAGTTGAAACAAGAGGAGGGAAAGAAGTTGCTGAGTTAAAAAGTCTATAAAGTTGGGCCTTATAATCACAATCATATGTTTACCTGCCTATTGGCTGGAAGCGAGTCTATTAGAGTCTTTATAGTGCTACAAGTAAATCATACAGCTTAACTTCTAACAGCTAAAGGCAGTTCTTAGATGATTCATACCTTGCTCTATTATGCTTACACTTGTCATCTGAAACCAAAGCCCACTATGGGGCAAGAGTATTTGTTTTTAGTTACAATGTGGAAAAATGTTCTGGTGTGCAGGGGGGCAACTACGCCCCTTCCAGAGAAAACACATGGGACGGAAACACATTTTGTATTTGTAGCTATTTCAACACAAAAGCAGCTCTCCAGCGTGAAGAGCTCACTGCTGGCGGTGTCCAATATCAAACAATTATGTCCATGAGCAGCCAATCTCAAAATGTCCCTTCTTCACGTCCATATATTTGACTTGACTCAGGATGAATGAGATTTTCTACAATAACAATCAAACTTTTTAGGTCAACACTGGCTTTTCTGTCTCTCCAAGCAGCTGGGGGGGACCGAAGCAGCATGATTTATAATGTGGCCAAACTGTGCACTGCTATCATGTTTCAGATGCAGGTGTATAACTTAAAAATGCAGGGGGCAGAGGAAGTGTCAGTGCAGTTTATGAGTGTTGTGACACCAGACAGAGCAGGAAAACCTGTTGACTAATTATGGTGGAAGTCATGACAAGCGTCCAAATTGACATATTTGAGCACACATGACAAGACAAAACAACCTATACACCTACACACAAACTATCCACAGCATTTAGGTAGTGTTTGAGGATTGTAAGAGTAAACTTACATTTGGTGTTGTTTGTGTCCATTGCGCTGATGATGCTGTCCAAGGGTGGAGAGCTGTCTTGGGTTCAGACACAGACGTGTGTGGAGTTTTAGCACAGAGCCATGGATGAGTGTGTGTGCATGTGGACGATCCACCGCTGTCAGATAGAGTCGACACATTACAGATTCGCAGGTTCGGAGTTTCAGGCAGGCAGTCGCTTTCTCTGCTGGGTCCTAAAGGCAGTCCTCAGTTGAAATCAGGTCAAAGGCAAACGATTAATGCCAAATACATTCCTGTTTCCCAATTGGAGCAATAATTTCAGTTTAATTAAGCTCCATGGTGTTTCAACACGTTCCTCTTGCGCCCTGCTTTTGTACAAACTAAACTACCGTCAGATACACATTACTTCAATTAAAATTATTTCAGTTAAACGTCGGCTAAATGAACTAAAGTTAATGCTGTTGCTAAGGCACTGCCAAGCTAGTTATTTACACAGAATCTGCGGTTGCGAATAAAGTTGTTACACTTATTCGAATTAAAACATTTAAAAAAGTACTGAAAAAAGGGGGCGAAAACACTTTAATATTTATCACAAAAAGCTATGGGTAACTGTAGACATTTTCATTTCTCAAGTGGAAAAACCAACGCTTCACGAAAACACATCTTAATAAATGAGCTCACCTCTTAACAACGCCGAAACAAGCTATGCTAAGGTCCAGAATGGACCTTACTGAATAAAAATAATTTTAAAACACGCGAGAAGCAACAAAATTTTAAATCAAAATTAAAACTCATTGTAAGTTTTAAGTGCCACTTATGTATCATTCTGTTAAACTCTCTCAAAGCAGGCAAATTACTATACCAACTCCTGTCTTTATTTGCCAGCCTGCAGAGGAATTTGGGGAAGACAGCCTGAACGCCATCTAGAGTCAACTTGTGGTAATAAAAAATCAAAAATCAGGACAATGAATTGCATTTAAACTTTAATTTTGTGGCAAAACCAAAATAACATTATTTAAAGGAATAAAAGTCTATAACAAACCTGGATTTTCTGTTAGCATTTTACACATACCTTACAGAGAGTTTGGCTGAGTGAATCAAATCACCACAGCTAGAAAAATTGTTTATTTTGTAAAAACAACAGAAACAATAGTGAATGTGAGTATGGCTACTGTCCGCATTCTAAAAGCTCTTCTGAATTGTCCTAATGAATTGTTAAAAGTACAACAAGATGACTAGGTTGGAGGCATTTCTTTTATCTACTCCATTGCACATTCCTTCAGGTTTAAATACATTGTAAACTGTAACGTGACCCTATTCAACCAGTACTTGACATAAGTGATCTCCTAATTTATATATTTGCATTCTAACTTTGGTTTTCATGTTCACACAAATCAATGCAGGGCATACACACACAATTAAAATGGTTGTTCACCTTGAATTGCTTGTTTCATTCTATATTACTCAGTGTAAATCAGAGTGTGCACAGTATTTTGTGTGAGAGCAATCAAAATGGGTACGGGTAAACATTATGCATCCATGTATCTTTATAAAACCAAAGCAAAGTGATCCTCACTCACTCATTCTTCCATGGACTCATTCAAACCAATAAAGTGTCATAAATCAAACATCTACATTCTACTCATTCAGATTGCTGGTGCTGCACACTCAAAATTAAGAGAGCTTAACAAATAAGGCAAAGCCGAAATTCTCCTCATTATGTGTTAGTACTGCTGCTCTGGTCACAGACATCCCCCTTGTGGTCTTACTAGGAGCAAGCTCACAATCTATTGCTTACACACCACTTCTGCTGTATTAGTTAGATGGAGGTGTAAAAGACACAGCCACGGTCACGTTGGCAAACATTTAAGAGTTTATATGTCCCTCTGTGCATAATGTCTTTTCTGGCGTCCACTCTACTGCATGTGTGTACTCCAGCATCCGTGGTGGTGTGACCAGAATTTGGTTCATAGTATGAGGAGATCTAGAACAGGTTCTCAGCCATGGCAGTGAAACTGAGTTTAATTCTTCTTAACTTTCTTTTCCTCCCACTCTTTTCCACTTCACACAGTCAGTCGAGTCTCTCACTGTAGATATGGCAGTCATGGACATAGTATGTCCATATTTTATTAAAAGAGTCGGGCCTGTTTCTTTAGCTCATTTCTCTTCCACAGGGCCAGCCGGTCAAAATCCTCCATGGTCATGCCAAAGACTTGGACAAACTCCTCTGGAGACAAATGGCGCTGATAGACAAACGGGGGAAAGAAAGAAAGAAGGTGCTGATTATTATACTCGTAAACATTACAAAATTCTTCCATTAAGTTATTTATTATTATTATTATTATTATTATTATTATTATTATTATTATTATTAGTTTATTATTATTATAGTGCAGTTTAATTAATTAATTAATTAATTAATTAATTAATTAATTAATTAATTAATTAATAATAGGACATATTGGCTCCAAATAAACAGCATCATGGGATGTAGCTGTGTCCTCTATCATAATGTGAGACAAATGCACCAGCAGCCAATTTATCGCTCTTGTGACCCAGGAGAGTCCGCGCTAAATTTTTGACAGTGCTGTTGCTTGCGTCTATAACCTGGGGCACAAGTTGATGATTCATGTTTTTATTTTC
>OMNV01000480.1:0-19702 GCA_900303265.1 Brotula barbata
ACAGTTTCTCTGGCTCTTATAGATTGCGGATTTACGTGTCATCGCCGATGTCGTGCCCTGATTCAGCTGGACTGCAGTTGGGACCGAGGTTCACCGGGCGACCACACGTGTGTAGTGGAGCACACCATAGAAACAGACACAAATGTGGTAAGGACCTCAGTGATCACCTATACATACCAATATAAATAACCTAGATTTGTTTCCTGGCCTTTATGCGTTATAGAGTAGAGGGCTTTTTGACGTGTATGTTAATATTCAGAAATGATGATCAAATTAGACATAAAGTTAACGTAAACTGCTATAAACAACATGCCATTCCAAGATGTGGGGCATTGTGCGGTTGGATTTCATGATTATCATATAATTATACATTATCATGTTAGAAACCAGGCACATTGTATTATGGTCAAAAACAGGAACCATTTACAAATAACCTCTGTTAACTAATGCCATAATTATAATAATGATGTAATAATTACAGCGTCCAGATAGCAACATCATATTTGTGACAGGAAGTAAATGGGTTTAAGGGAAGTGTTTTGTGTGATAGAGACAGTCAGTCAAAGAGCATGAGCAATCGGATACAAACACACACAGACACACAAACACAGACATACACTGTAAACATGTGTATCAACAAGAAGCACTAACAAAGAAGAATTCTGAAATTCTGACAGCTTTTCAGTATGATCTGTGTATCATGAAACATGAAACTTAATCTTAACATACTGTTTGCAATAAACATACATTAAGTTTAACCAGGAGGTAAGTGATTGAGCCTCATCCTTACTAGTTTTATACATACATGGTACGTGGTACAAACACTTTAATCCTTGAAGCCGCCCACTAATTAACATTGTCCAGATGGAAGGCAGTGCTTCAAATGAAACAAAACCTTCTGTGCCATACACAGTAAACGGGGAAGTCTGGGCTGGGGATTAACAGGAACGTCTGGCCAGCAGGATTAGATTTCTTGAAATGGTTATTACGGCACAGAAAAAAACTCTGTCTACAAACATAACAGACAATAAATGTCCTTAACATTCTATTTTTGCTGCACGATGCTTCTTCAAATGCGGTTAAAGAATCTGTCAAAGAATCTAATGTAACACATTTTAAGGAACCTCCTCAGACCTGGACTTTAGACATCATCTCAACATTTGTCTCAGATAGTAGAGTATAAAATGCGGAGGAAAAACATGAACTAGATTCCGGCAGGACTCTTCATTAAGCGACTTAATTCTTAAAGTCAAATCATACCTATTCACAAACCTACAGCCTATCTTCTGTACAACACATTTTATATTTGTTTTGATTTGGTGTTTTGCACATACACCAGAATAGTCACACAAAGCAACACGTGTTTACTGTCCACCCAGAACAGCAGGGTAGAGGATGCGGGGAACACTTGTGGGTAACAATAAAATAGCTTCAATGTTATAGTGTGGTTTTGTTTGTTAAGGTGCAATAGGCGTGTTGTAAATCCATTGACCTGAAAAACAGCACTGTTCTGCTCTTAAGACATACTGAATGCAAAATTATGGTCAATTTTGATAAAAGGGATTGTTGTTCTATCTATTCAGAACATTAGTTTCTGTATCTTTGTGATCCTTGGATGCTGTTGTCAGTTTTTATTTAATGTGACTTGGAATATAATCTATATTCTCACAATCAAAGATGCAAATGTACACAGCTACAGTGTGGATTTGTGGCTTCTGGGGCCACGCTCCCTCTGCTCTACTTGCCTTGTGTGTAACTCAACCATTTATTTATTTATTATGACTACTTAAAAGCATTTAGTGAAGATAAATATAATCCAAAACTTGACTGGCAGCCTGAGCCACAGAATTCATGTGGGGCGGGCGGGTAAACTAATTTATAGCTCACATGCTGAGGAGTAATTAAACTCACATGTTGTGTGTGACCAGAATCACATGCTTTCAATACATGCGTGTATGTTCGCTTTAGGCCTATGTGAAACTAAGCGCTTTCCCACACAGGAAATAGGGGGGCGGTAGAGAGTTATAGAGTCATAAGGGGTTGGGTGTGCGTTATTTTTTTTCAGCACCCGAGATTCGACAACAAGGCGGGCAGTGCAGACGTCTGTAGCCAATACGTTAGAAATTAGAAGTGAATAAAATGTTGGCGCACTCTAATTTTTGTGTACATTTTACGTTGTTGTTAAGAAGTAGTCGCATTGTAGCCCTGAAATTACCACTATTCCGCCGTATTCATGGAAAAACAAGAAGGGAGCACAACGGATATCACGTGATAATGATTGACCAATCATGTCGCTTTTTGTCGAATCTAGGGTGGCAAAATATACGCTTTCTGTTTGGGATGAAGTCATTGGTTTTTCCCTCCGACGTCCAATCGGAACTGGTTGCGCCTGTTATGTGTATTTTCCAAACTCAAACCAACGGTATCGGGTGGGGCCACGCGGCGGGGGGAGCAGCGGGCAGGGCGGGGGCTCGACCACATCCTGTTTCACACGCACACTCATAGCATTTACAGTGGAAACGTGGCCGCGAAAGGAAAAAGTCTGTGTAGTTTATCTTTTTTAAATCGCCTCAGACATATTTCGCAGTCCGTACGTTCAGATATTTGACGTTTCTATCGCTGCGAGCACTTCTTGTCAGGTTTCTAGACATTTTTGCGGAACTTTTCTAACTTCGTTCCCGTTAGGTGAGATTTCCGTGAATTCATTGGAAAAGCTTTTTATAACGGCGGTTAGAATGACAAACGTGGCCAACAGCGCGGAGAAGACTCCCGCTTTCGAAATGACGTGGGGCAGCTCCACCAGCAGCGGGTACTGCAGCGAGGAGGACTCCGACTCCGAGTTCGAGCAGTACTTCACCGCCCGGACATCTTTCTTCCCCCAAAACCGGAAAGCTAACGTAAAGCAGGTGAGAAGGCCGTGCATGTAGCTGTTCCACACGTACAAGACAGCTCGGAGCAAAAGGGCCAGACTTTTGTCACTCATTGTTTGGTTTAAACGTTCAAGGAAAAGACAACGTGGAGTGATATTTAAAAAACAACATTTGCCTAGACTTGCTCGTGAGTCTGTGTTTTGCTCGAGGGCACCTCGACAGAGAGGGTGTTTTTTATGTCAACATAAGCTGCTCGAACCTGGGAAGTATAAACATTGAAGGGCGGTGTCCTTATGATCAAACAGGGAACTTTAGTGAACTTCCGAATGACAACACACTTCAAGTGTGAGCATTTGTCAGTTATCTGTATTTTCAGAACTTTTTTTGTACTGTATGAAGAAATGCGCCGACATTTTGGCAAAGGTAAATACTAAAGCTAAGTCTAGGCAGTGTCAATGATTGTGTTGCGAACATGTCAGTGTTTGTTTTAGGGTGTGTCACGTTATATTAAAATACGTGGCTTTCTGTCTGTTAGCATCAGAATAAAAGCACTCAGTGTGCATACCTCCACCAAGGCCGCCAACGATGGAATTCTAATCAACTGTTACAATTTCCGGTTCCAAAGTTATTTAGAAATAACTTTTATAGCGCCACCACAGGCTGATTGATGTTTATTTCTTTGCACAAGGAGCGAGAGCACATGTGTACCAAGTTTGGTCATAATGGACTGATTAATTCATTAGATTGAATACTTTTGACGAATGAGTCACACACACTCAACTTTGGAAGTCATTTATAATAGAACGGTAAGAAATGTTTGTTTGTTTTTAAAAATCGTACATGCAAAAATTTGTGACAGTTACGATGAACGGCTTTGGAAATGATTCAAGATGGTGGAAAATGTAATGGGGGGGACTGATAGACCCAAGGAATGACGTGGTTCAAAAGTTTTGTGCGGAAACATAAAAATGGCTACTTTAGCAGCACGACTCATAGTTGAATGAGTTGAATGGGTACTTCCCTGGATCATGTTCAACCCCCCCACCAAGTTTCACAATAAGTGCTTTGTATGTTGCTGATAAAGAGGTGGACAAACCAACAGGGGTGTTAATCTCTGGTGGAGGTAATACTCTTTACTAGAGGGCAATTTATATATTTTCAGCTCCTGATTTTTTCTTTTGCAGGCAGCACATTTCAGTTTGTCTTTTTTCTTGGTGGTGTTAGATTAAAGAATGTCTGAAAACTGTTCACTAAAATGCGCAACAGCATGTGTCAGTATGGCTGGACATTAGTCATTGTGTTTTCTTCTTAAAGATAGAGGGTGACATTTTAATTATGTTGTAACAAGCTCAGACCCATCACAGTATTGAGAACAAACTACAGTCAGGCTTACTGACTCACACTCCCTTATCAGGTTTCCCAACACCCACCATTCATCCTCTTGTCTCCCACAACCGAAGTTTTCATGCAGATTTTTTCATCATTGACACTTAAGCCCCGACACAATGAGTCATGGAATGTTTTTGATTTATTCATCACATAGGGGCATTTGGATGTGTGTCATGTCTCTTCTCACACTCCCACATTGTCTTTTACATTAAACAGCAGATGCCATTCAAAATTAAATATTCTGTCTCTGTATGGAAGCAGTTGTTTTATGTGTCCTGCTGTATGTACAGAGAACCTGCAGTTGGTCCACATTCCTACTTAAATGAAGAGCTTAACTCGGCCCTCCTGTTGATTTGTTTATTGACAAGTTAACAGCAGCACATTAACGTGGCCGAATTTCAATTTGCCTGATGATCGCCGATATTGATCTTGCACTGCTTCACATCGATTGACGTGCAAGCCCTCTAAATTAATGCCTTCCACATAACTCTTATTTCCCATTAGACCTAATTTTGGAATGTGTTTAAAAACAGAAACGAGACATGAAAGCCCTCAGTAGTTTCTCTTCTTGTTTTTACACAAAACATTTAAGTATTCATGGGAGTTTCAGATTAATCAGCATCATTCTTAGTGTTAATGTCAGCATGGAGAAGAGCTGAAACTATTATTGGTTTATGGATTTTGTCGATTCAGAAACCCCCTGCTCCTCCCATGTTTCACTGAGCAAATGAGGTCTAGCTGATATATGGAACCAAAGAGCAGAGTTGTGTTTGTGTTTGAGTTGAGTAAAATTTCCTTTTCATACAGGAAATTCCAGTTGTCCAATAACCACAGGAAATTGAGGTTGCTGTGTCAAATGTGAATGTAACAGTTCTGCAGATGCTCAGGGCCAAATGTGCATGACTGAAACATGACTGGGTGTGTGCACAAGCAGCAGGGCAGCTGACTTCACAGGATACGCCAGTGAAACAACGGAGGACATTGTCTCTCCCACTCGTGAGGGCCTGAGGAAGGAAGCTATTTTTACATGAATACCAAGTTAAGGAATGCAATGCAGGGCTCTTGCCCTCATGGCAGACAGCTGCACACACTCCCCCCCTCCCTCTGTTACCCCTCCCATTCTGAAGGATCAGAGGAGAGGAACGGGATTGGATAGAGTTGACATCATCATTTCTGCAACGTTGGCAGGAAGTGCAGTGTCTGATGCAAGAGGTGGTCTCTGTAAAAGGCATGTAGCTTAGCAAAAGGTCAACCAAACAGCGGTTGTTTTACTTTTTTGTAGCGCATAGTGTAAATGTCTTCTAAACTATGTTAAATGGAATAACAGAGGCTGCACTTTTGTTGCATAAACATGAAAAGTTCTAGAGGCAGTGAGATCGGGTGTATCCCATACATTTATTATGTGTATTTGAGTGTGTGTAAAAATGATAAGTTTCTCTGGTTTTCAGGCCTTAAACTCAGTGCATTTTGCTTCATGAGTTCCTTTAGAAATTAATGAAAAAAAATATTGACATCGGCAAAGTAATTTTGTGATTATGATAAAAGATTTCATTGGTTTGTGAAAAGTTTGGATAACTCAAAACATTTCGTTTTTGTGCTTTTGATTTCCAAACCCCCCACCCCCTCCTATTTTATCCGATGTGGTTTGAATGTGTGTGCTGACACCTGGTGGTTTAACAACGAAACTGTCATTGCCCTCTAGGATGAACAAATTGACTGCAGGAAGCAAGAGTTGACAACTGCTGATGTTCAACAGAAGTTGAAGGAGTTCAATGCCCAAATCAACAGCAACCTGTTCATGAACATGGTTAGTACTGATAATGCATTAATGCCATGCTCTCTCTTTCAGTTGACCAATACCTTCATGAAATTAAAGACTATTTTTCTTCCTCAACAGAACAAAGATGGTTCCTACACCGGGTTCATCAAGGTGCAGTTCAAGTTGGTGCGGCCTGTGTCAGTTCCGCCACCAAAGAAAGGACACGAGGCTGCAGGGAGGAAGGCAGGTGGAGTGAAGCGTCGCACCTCTTTCTACCTGCCCAAGGACGCATCCAAACATTTGCACATCAGCTCACGCACTTCTTCCCGCGAAGTCATTGAGGCCCTTTTGAAGAAGTTCACTGTTGTGGACAATCCTGGAAAGTTTGCTCTGTTTGAGCGCAGCGAGCGTCACGACCAAGGTGTGCCGCCTTTCCATTAGGTTCACTCTTTCAATTCCTGCCGTGATCGATGATTACTTGTCTCATTTATGTCAGGATTCGGAATGGGTTTGCTCTGCTCTAACCTCTGTCTCTAACTCCTTCAGTTTATCTCCGGAAGCTGTCTGATGGCGAGCGTCCCCTCCCCCTTCGCCTGTCTGCTGGACCCAATGAGAAAGCACTCAGTTTCGTGCTGAAGGAAAATGAAACTGGAGAGGTCAACGTGAGTCTAACATACATCAGAGCAAAAGTTTCATATGACACCGTAGGCAAGGCAACGTTATTTATGGAGCCCATTTCATGGCCAGGGCAACCCAAAGTGCTTTACAAAGAGAACAGGAATGCTTGAACTTTAGATAAGTTAAGACATTAGCAGTGACAACGATCTTTCACAGTTTTCCACTCAGAATTCTTGCCTACTGTATCAACGTCAGAAATCTATTTACAAACAAAGCCAAAGTGGCCATTTTATACACCTTGAAATCAACCCTAAAATTAGCTTGCAGCCTATGCAAAGATCTAAGAGTGGGTGTGATGTGATCAGGTTTTCTTCCTAGTAGTCTGTAGATTATACAAAGGCTGTCAGTCCATACACTAATGCTGTTTTTTCTCCCCTCCACCTACAGTGGCATGCATTCTCCATGCCCGAGCTGAATAACTTCTTGCGCATTCTGCAGCGTGAAGAAGAAGAGCACGTTAAGCAGATAGTGCAGCGTTACGCTCTAGCCCGCACCAAGATGCAAGAGGCTTTGGCTGGCTCAACCCCCGGCTGAGACGAGTCTGAGCTTGGGGCTTAACGTGCATCCCCTGGCTGGACAATCACCTGAAGATGACCAGTCATCGCTGCATCCAAAGATCCCAGAGAACACAAGTCAAATCGCCTCTACGGTGAACGAGCGAATGAGAGGGCGCAAGACGATGAGCGAGAGCTAGCGCGACTGTGCGTGTGAAGTGTTGTGAGCGATTAGAAGTGCCTTACACCTGGAGAGTCTGATGTGCCTGAGAGAATGTGCTGATAGCATTGAAGACTGGCAGAAAAGACATTGGTTTTTACCCAAGAATGTCTTCAGTTAATGGGGACCATTTGAATTTCCTATGTACCTCAGCTATGTCACTTTAAACCTCAGCAATAGTTTTGTCATTTTAAGATATTAAGAATCCCTGTCACCCTATATTTGTTGACACAGTGCTATAATCTAGCACTGTTCACATTTAGGCAGTTAATGACACAAAGAAATGCATTCCTGATATTTTTCAAAGATATAAACAAGCCTAACCAATCGCTGCTGAGTAATGAAGGTATTTGGATTTTCAATTGACCAAGGCTTAAATTCTGCCATGTCCTTTAATACACCCTTGATGGGTGCCACTTTTTTTATTTTTTGTGGGTATGACTGATGTTGAACATCTGTATGCAATTATGAATGTTAAAGAGAGTTTCTTTGTCTGACTGGAATCTTATACATGTTTCACTGGAAGCTGTCACTCTTCCTGATATCTGTGTTCACTCTTTACTCTTTGTTCTTTACCAAACGTTTGTCTCCTATCTCTCAGTTCACGAACATTGTAACCTTTAATGCACAACATCACATGTTTTACCAACTTTTATGTTAATGTAAATGTGCACTGCGTATAGTAAAGAATTTTCTCATATCACGAGATGACGTTTATGTTTATTATGACGTTGGAAGATAATTAAACTCAGTTAAGCACTGAAGAAAAACATCGACTCAACCTTTTAGCTGCCACCATTCGAATGACGACGTGTACGGTGTTTTTAAATGTCACCAGTCGCTAACGGAGCAGCCTGATCAGCTGACCGCCTCATCATCTCTCGGATCAAAACAGCTAACGCTAGCTAGCCGCTGTAGCTGTGTTATGACACCTTGAACGTAGCCACTTAACGATTTGACATCAGGTAGGATAGTAACTCTCACGCATATCTAATGTTGGTTTTAATGGCGGTCGATATATAATGACCCCGTTTCATTCTTATCGACCGAAGCTCTCCGCTAAGGGCTAGTGACCGTTTAGCTAGCTGGCTAACCAGTGTGAGTGAACGGCAGAAGCTAGCGGGCTAGCTTACGTGAATGTGTAATTAACGTTTAGCCTCGACTATAAGGAGAATATTACAGAAGAGTAATAATGTCAGTGAAAGAATTAGTTTGTTACTTTGGCTGTCGTGTTGTACAGCTGGTCAGCATTTAGACTGTTAAAATTAATCGAAAATAGCAGGCGAGCGAATGCATTCCGTTTGTCAGTATTAAACATCATAAACTGATTTAACCAGTCTTCTTCATAAACATCACAGTATCATTTTAAAGTATAGTGAAATAATATATCAGGTAGTCTGTAAAATGATACCGAACAACATCCAGAATGAAGAACATTTTAAGGGAAATCAAAATGATCGTGATATGAGTTATTGAAATGGATTTCGCGATTAACTCAAATACGAGTTAATTTAGCAGCGTTTAAGTGGTTAAATGCGGCTTTGGGCTGATTGTTTTTTCCAGTTATATTGATTGAATGGATGCTGTGTGTGGTGTGTTTCTTCCTGAGAGTGTCCATCAAATGTCATTCACCAACACAAAACACAGTGAACGTCTCGTTGGGACTGTCTTTTGTCTGCAATCTTACCTTTCAGATCCTGGTTTTGATAAAATAAATACCCCATCTGAGACTGTCCAAGGCCTTAACTGGTGACTATGCCTCAGTCCTGAGGATGGGAGGAAGCGGATCCAAAGCCAAAGGTGTCTGGCCTTTTTCAGGCTCTGGAACTGGAGGTGATTCAGCCGGTGAAGGAAACGAGCAGTCTTTAGCACGTCTCAAAGGTTCCAGAAATGCAACACCCTTTGTTTTCACCAGGAGGAGGTGAATAATACACATGTGGGAATGTAAAGATTGGTTTGATTTTGATCCGGTGAAGATGCCCTGTGTTCATTTGCATGTTTAGACTGTGTTTTAATTGTGTGCTCCTAGTTCTTTGTACTATGATGAGGATGGTGACCTTGCACACGAATTTTACGAAGAGACGGTGGTGACGAAAAATGGCAGGAAGAAGTCCAAGCTGAAGAGAATCCAGAAGAATCTGATTCCACAGGTGAGCTCACAAATGTCCAGGGATAGTTTTGACAACGATGTAGTGGAGGTTTGAAAGACTTACCATCATCATTGAACATGACTCTTTTTTGTTTTTCCAGGGAATCGTGAAACTGGACCATCCCTGCATTCACGTAGATTTCCCCATCATTCTCTGTGAGATGTGAAGAGATATGCTGGACATATGGAGTCCCGTCACATGTACTCTTCAGAGAAAATGTTGTCACTGGTGTAAAGTCTTGTTCCATTATGCGGCATCTTGGTCAAGATTGGAACGGAGAGATGAAAAACAAACCAGCCACACACGTGTAACTATTATTTTAAGTGCAAAGCGAGGCACATTTGTTGCACACTATTGCAACAACATCATAAATTGCATAGGTGTACAAATTGCTGTCTACATTTTGGGATTCATGTAGTTAAAGAGATCTGCTCTTTTCCCACTACCTAGCATTTTTGCCTCCGACATGTAAACATTCTTAGAGAATACAACAAATCGTGTCGTATTTTTCTTGTATGTTTTCACAGGAGAAAATACACCCCCTGACATGAAAAGGCTTTACTGGTTTCTGCCTTCTGTGAAATGTAATGACTGTTAGCTTTCACGTGTCTGTGTACGTGTATGCACTTACGTTTGTTTGAGAGAATGCGAGCGGAATGGAAGATGTAGTTACAGGACGGGATAATGATGGATTGCGCCGACTGTTGTATATATGGCGATGTTCCTGTAATATATTGTCGAGTGTGAGTCTGTCTCAGTTGTTGGAGCTCAGACCTGCACTAGTGAACACAATGTACTGTAAATACATCTAGATTTCTTAGTTGGAAATACTTGAATAAATAAATGCTTTACTGAAGTGTTTTCTGTTGAGAACGTCTCATTCATTGTTCAAACATGCGGGATATTGATTTTTTTTTTGCACAATGAATAATTATTTGCACACTTTTATCCAATTAATATCACTTTAAAGGAGCTTGGAGCGATATTCCTTAGTTTGACGTTTTTCCCTCTCACAACTGATAGAGGTACACAAAGGTAGTTCGGATTCATGATGGCAGCATAATTGCACATCCTTTATCTTCAGTGTTATTATTTGGAGAGTGGCGTGGGGAAATATTAACCACCTAAATTGTCATATGTGTAGGTAATTTGGGTACCCTTAGCCAGAATAGCAGTTAACAGCTAAGCCCCACTAAAAGTCGATGGTGGATGGCAGTATCATGTGACAGCACTGCCTGCATGATTTTTCCTGGGAATGTCGGGTCAGACATGATTTATGAAAAATCCTAAACAGAGATACATTTGAAAACTAAAAACCGAATGACAACAAAAAAAGCCTCCGTAAATTGGTGTTGAATCCTGTTTTCTACAAAAAAGAACAGTTAAAGATGATCACATTGTTATAATGGTCTGCAAGGTCGAGTTTCAGCTCTCCAGAAAGAACAAACAGAAGTTCAGAACGTTCAGTACAAAAAGCCATTGTGGATGTGCTGCATTAGTTCTCCAAAGTAATTGCACCGGTTCCGATTACATTTAACTAGGTGGTCATTTTTTTTTTGTCTAAGTCAGTAATTCCCATAGCTCGGTGGCAGCTGTAAGTATAACCTTGTCTTCTCGGCACTCTGTCTTATTTTTAGCTTTTTCCTCATTGCCTCCTTGAATTTCACCCTGCCTGGCTGAGCTGTAAGGCTTATGTGTCCAACTGAACTAAGGTTTTTGCCAACTTATTCTGCTATTGTTTTATGAAAATAACCAGAAGGGAACCCAAAGACATTATTTTGAGGTACAAATCCAGAACACTACCACAATATTTAGGGGGTACCACCTCTAGATGGCAGCACAAACCCCCATGCAAGAATTTTGGCTTAATCATGTGGCGTTTAAGTTAATCATGTATGTTTACTTGTTACCTATAATAATAATAATAATAATATTGAGAGAGGAGACTTTTGAGAAACACACAGATGACAGTGAGTGCTGGATTTGAGATGAGCACCAAGACTTTGGGATGTGCTGCTCTTCCCAATTGCTAGTATCTAATTAGTATCTAATTTATCATGGCAATGTTAGCATCTTTCAATATATTATGGACCAAAGACCCACAATAAAAGGGTAGAGCTTCCTTTGCAGCTATTCTCTATGTCTGTAATTGTGTGGAATGTGGTTGGGTGTGTTTTTGGGTCAGAGGTCGGGAACTTTGATGTATTTCCCTCATGCTGCCCTTTGATGTTCTGCTTTAAGTCTTGTGTGTTCAAAGGATGGGCTCTTTGTCTGAAAGTCACACAAATTTATGAAGTCCATAAACGTGACACCGTGTTGCAGTGTTTTATCCATACGAGGCGGTCAAACTGGTGCACATGGAAACCAGTGAGAGAGAGAGAGACGCTCTTCACAGATTATCACCGGCCTCACAAATGAGAACATATGTTTTAAATTATAACACCACGAAAAGTTGTATGAGCTTGTATGTTGTTGATTTTTCAGGATGCATCTCTCTATAATACAGATGTTTAAATTAAAAAACAAATATTTCTTGTGTAGTCTATTTTATTTGTATTTTATTGTATAGGTTTATGTGTAAAGAGCAGCCATGAAAAAAGCACAACGCTAATGTAATGTGTTTGGGGCCTCGGATGTAGTTTTGCTCGGTAAAGTCGGCTTAACTGAAGTCAGCTGGATCTCATCTCTTAGTCCAGGTGAAAACGACTTGCTCCAATTCCGTCCGTTCTAGATTGCCAGTAAACAGACTTACGCAAATGCAGCACAGTTCATGGAGTATTTGGATGCAAAGCGACGGTGGGAGGGAGGTTTTCCAGTTGCCATTGTTTTCGCTTCCTGATGGTGCCTGACTACTGCTGATGTAACGTTTGGGAGTCAGAGGTTAAAGGGAAGCGGATGCGAGAGGAAAAAGTGGACATTCCTTTGTTCCTTCCCCTCCCTCTCACTCACACAAAGTTGTTCATGCCCAAGCACACACAAAGAAAGAGAGAAACTGATGACATGGTAAGGTGAGTCAGCAGAGCTCCGCGGAAAACAAATAGCGGAACAGACTCTAACACAGGAAAAGATCTCACTTCCATAACCCCACCTCACCCCAATCATGCGCCCGAACATCCCTCAGCTCACGTGCAGCCAATATGCGGAGGAAAGGTCCACCTTACTTTTAAAGGAAAAGTCTGCTTTCTTTCAAAACTCACTCAACAACTCTGAGAAGAAGCAACAAACAGTTCTGATGATGACAAAGCAACATCATGAGTTGTTAACAGATGAATTTCCTGCCTTCCTCTGCACACTGTATTCCACAGCAACAGGTTGTAAATCACGGGTCAGGCCATGACCTACACGCTTCACCCTTTATTCCCATGCCTGAACCTGACTCTGCACATCCTATCTGCTGTACTTGGCTGCATGTCATCACGTGGTACTGGGTAACATCACTGAGCTATCAGTGGCTGTCATTGCACGCCCTAAGCAGTGACATCTGCATACCAGATGCCTCGTGTCCACTGTCTGAAGTGGGTTTGTATCATCAATGGAAAAAAAACGTTCAAATGCTTTACTGTGGTAAAAGTAGCATGCTTACTTCTTGGTTGAATGTATACTGTATACTCTTAATGACAGCCTGGCTACCCCCACTGGTACAATGAATAGAAAGACATATATAGACAAGAGAGACATAGATATACGTTTTTCAATAGAAGACTCAAATTTTAAAAAAATACATACAAAAATACGATAGAGCAGCAAAGCAGAAATGTAATACTGCCCAAGTGGTTGGTAGTAGTAGTTTGTACATTGGTGTAATTCATAGCAACACATGATCTTCAATGAGCTGCGTCATGTATACTATTACTTTCTGCCTCTTACTCTTTGCTACCATGCTGGTCTGTTGAAGCTTTGAAAATAAATGACAAGAATTTGCTTGATAATAGAAATCTAATGCTGCCTTTTACTCTTTTTTGAGTTTAGATTATAATTCATCATTTTTTTGTGTAAATACTTACAGAAAATAAGTGTTAAGTTTATATAATGTAACAGAGCCATTTAGAATTTTTTAGCCATTTACATTTAGTTTAATATGGAATATAGAGAACAACTGTAAAAATAGTTGTTTTTTTCTGTCATCTGTGGTCAATGACTTGTTACTGAATAGAAACAGTCTGAGTGGTAATATTGTGCAAATGTGACACAAGTTTATTGCAACGAAAAACTTGAACTGCTTTTATACTTGACAGCCACAGCGAGAAGGTCTGATTTATTATTTCATGTGCGTTTGTGTTGGTACATGCTATCCTATGTTGTGTCACTGCCTTAACTGTCTGTCTTAGCAAATAAGTTACCACATTCATGTTTGGACCTGCAAACTTGTTGTGCAAATCTGTAACGCTCAGCCCTATATTTACAGGCTTAATTTCTAAAGCATGCTCATTTGGGTTTATCCCAGTAAACAAACCAGAGTGCTCTTAAAATTTTCTTATGCCCAGGAGCAATCTCAAGACCATGCGGATGAAGGAAGTCCCATCTGGGTTGGGACCGGTCCCAGGCCTGATCCCAGCCCAGTCCCCTCTGGGCAGGGACTGGGCTCATACATATATATAAGGAACACCCTCAACCTCACTTATATCCAAGAATGCTTAGTTTAACACGATCACTGCTTCTGCTAATAATGTCACTTTATTCCTTCTATGTGCTCGGTATATGAGGCTTATTGTATTGTTTTCGTCTCCTTATAAATATGACCTACTATCTAACTTTTCAAATGGGAATAAAATCCTCTTAGAATTTCTGGTCCAGATCACCGTTGAAAGCTATACGATCTGTTTGAAAGCTCAGCATACAGTTGTCATGCTCTTATTTTAAGGATGTTCTGGCCTTATGACCTTCTGTGAATCCGAACGTGCGGCTGCGGTGGCTCCGTTTCAGGCGCACAGGCAAACTTTTCGGACCGATTCATTCCCAGTTGTAGCGGGACGGGCGAAATGTCTTAAAAAATGGCACCAAAACAAAAGCCGGTCGAATAAACGGATAAATGTTGGATCATTTTGAGGCGAGGATACTTTGAAAGCATTTGGACACGCCCACAGAGCGATTAAAGTGTCTGCTTTGTGTCGCCACTCCCCCCTCTCCCAGTCTGAATGGAACATCCTGAAGTGGTCTGGCACTGGGAGACGGCGAGCAGCAACTGACAATATCACAGGGGGTAAAATCCACTTTACTCCATTGGACTCCAGCGTACGGGGGGGGGAAGCTCGAAGAAAGTGACCAGACACATGTGGCGAATAAACCTTCATCTGTTTCTTGCCCCCAAACAAAGTTCACTCTGATTTTTCTTCACTGAGTTTTTGGGGCAACACAAAACGCGCCGTAAACTCTAAGCTTCTGTTTTTTTTTTTTTGGAATGTGTCCTCAGCCTGCCAGGAAAGGTAAGTGTTCCAGCTGCAAGGACATTGATGGGACTTTCACTTAGCGGGGTTTTTATTGTGTCATTTTACTCCATTTTCTTTACACTTTTGAGTTAAACCATTTTAAAACGCTTAAACTCTGATTTAATTGACAAGTTTTATTTTCAATGACAGTGAAAAGCCCCAGGTTTCCACAAATACCCAATATACCACGATGCATTATGGGTAAATCTGTGTAAAATAATACCTTTATTTTATTTTGTTTTATTTAAGGGAAATTAGAAATGCCATAGCTGTAAAGAGTTAGGGTTTCTGCTGTGGATTTTACTTTTATGGACTTGTTTAATGCCTTTTTTTGCGTCGTATACTTGATTATTAATGGTTTGAGGGTGTAAATGTATGGAGCACATTAATATATCCAAAGTCCTTTAAATAACCCGGATCCTACTCAACCACCAGTTCTTTTACCGCTGCTCAATACTTCTGTAGAACTTCTATGGCTCGTTCAGATTAGTCATCTAGTGATGTGAATATTTAAAAATATACTAAACTATGTAACATTAAGCTGTGACATTTTTTTTATTTCCACTGAATTTTTTCCCCCGTCTGTGTTGGTTATCACTCAGAGTTGCTGATATATTTGGAAACTGTGGGCATTTCATCACCTCAGACTTTTAGATGTTGTGAGATCAGGTTATGTTAACTAACGGAAAAGAGTATTAATACACCTAGAATATGCACGTATATACTGCAGGCTGTTTTCAGTAACAATGCAAGCTTATAGGAATATCTACTGTACATTGAACTGTGTATTTGTATGTATACTTGTATATAGTAAATTTGGTAATATCTAGTATCCATCTCAAAATCTAATTTTCAGAGCACAGAGTGGCAGTCCCTTCTGTCCATTTCCATCAGGAGACATGTTGTACTGGACTCTGACTGACTGCAAAGTGCTGCTGCTGATTGTACTTTTGTGGGACAGAGTCCGTGTGTCAGGACTGAAACCCACGAGATGGCCACTGTATTCCCAAAAGCCTTTGCTGCTTGCATGGAATGCCCCGACTGAAGACTGTGCCCCACGCCATGCTATTCATTTTCAGCTGGACCAGTTCCAGATTGTGGCCTCACCCAATGAGGGGTTTGTTAGACAGAATCTCACTATCTTCTATAAGGACCGCTTAGGCTTGTATCCGCACTATGAGGTAGATGGAACCGCAGTGAATGGAGGGCTGCCGCAGGTGGCCAGTCTCAATAGGCACCTGGACAAGATGCCAGAAGGTGTGAATAAATATATACGAGAATTGGGGGCCAAGGGTCTGGCAGTTATTGACTGGGAGGAGTGGCGCCCGTTGTGGATACGGAACTGGGATACCAAGGATATTTACCGCAGACATTCCCGTGAGTTGGTGTACCAAAAGAACAACACCTGGCCTCCCGAGCAGGTGGCAAAAGTAGCCCAGCAAGAGTTTGAGATGTCTGCCAGGAAATTTATGCTGGAGACTCTGAAGTATGCCAAGAATTTGAGGCCCAACCAGCTGTGGGGGTTCTACCTGTTCCCAGACTGCTACAACCATGACTACAGACGCACTCTGGAGAACTACACGGGCCGCTGTCCGGATGTGGAGGTAGCCCGCAACGAGCAGCTCAAGTGGTTATGGACGGAAAGCACAGCGCTCTTTCCCTCTATCTACATGGGCACTGTGCTGCGTTCCTCCAACTCCGGCCGACAGTTTGTCCGGAACCGTGTAAAGGAGGGAATGCGTTTGGCATCATCAGGAGATGGGTTGGCCCGTCCTGTCTTTGTGTACACCCGGCCCACCTACGCCAACTCCCTGGTACAGCTGACAGAGGTGAACAATGCTGCAACTTGTCAAATCCTGCCCGTTATTCTTTCCTAACTTTTTTTTTTTTTTACAAATTAGCCTCCATTAATTCTTTTGGTGAACTATATGAAGACTTTAATGTTGAAAATGCTGCTTCACAGTGTAAGTCAAGTACAATAAGATATTTTTGATTAGCACAGGATTTGAATATTTGTTTTTATAAAATCATAATCACAGTGTTGCTTCAACTTTCAACTATCTCCCCCTCTCTCTCTCTCTCTCGCTTCCTTTCTTTATCGGCCACCACAGTCCTTCCTGTTCACGCAGCATGCTGACACCCCAATCCCATTCATTTGTGTAAAGTTGGCAGGATGGGTGTGGGTCACGTTGAAAATCTCGCCAACACTCTGTGGACTATTTCCTTGTGGGATACTGAATAGATAAGAGCCAGTAGCTTCTCATTATCTCGTAACTTGTGCCCCATTGACATTTTGACTCTGTTACAGTGGCGCCAACAATGAAAGATAGGGGCATCGCTCCTGATAATGTATAGTATGAAATGTTTAAGGTTACGTTTTTGTTTTTTTTATCATCTCTGTCACAGTTTGACCTGGTCTCCACGATTGGAGAGAGTGTGGCCTTGGGTGCAGCTGGAATCATCCTGTGGGGAGAAGCAGCTTATGCAAGTAGCAAAGTAAGCATCCACATGACTATAATTGTAACTGTTCCATTATCACACAGGTCAAATTTGCCACTTCTTAATTTACCACACACGTTGTTATGTGGTGAGTGGACTTGCCAAGGTCACATGGTCATCAGCAGTTGTACATCAAGGTTCATACTTGATGACCTGGGTCACAAGCCAATCCTTTACAAGTGCTGGGAGATATTGTTGCAAGTGCTATTTTGATTTTTGATTCGGACTATATGAGGGCTATATATGTGTAAGTGGATCTAAACTCTTCATATCATCCATCTGTTGCTCATAATCGCTCATGCATGTTATTTTTGAACCCCCACGAAACATAAATTTGAATAAAGTGTTTTGCTAGATTTGATTCTTCATATTCCACCTAACATTTAAACTTGTACTTCATAGTAAATAAGATGTGCGTGGTATTAGTTATGATATGTAAATTGGAGTGACATCCATGTGTAAGTCCTTCAGGCCTTATTAAAGAAGGCACTGGATGTGACATGCATCAATACATCTCTTTATTCCGAGTAATGACACACTAACACAGTACATTTTGCCACCGCAGGGACGTGACAAATAGTATTTTCATATCATAAATAAGGAAGTGAGAGATGTATCTTTCTGTAAGTCTCTCATTATACAGAGGCCTGTTGTGTTGGCTTCATGTATCCACAGGTTTGAGTAAAGGCATGGGGAGTTCTGGTGTGATATACTTTCAAAAGCAGACCTCATTGTGAACCTCCATGAGCTGTATATTGAGTGTGTGTTTTGGTTCTTTTATGTCCAGACCAGCTGCTCTGAGTTGAATGCGTATCTGAGGGGTCCGTTGGGTAAATACCTCCTCAATGTCTCCACGGCAGCAGAGCTATGCAGCCAGACTCGGTGTGGTTCTCACGGCCGCTGTCTGCGTCAGAATCCAGACAGTGATGTTTACCTACACTTGAACCCCCTCTCCCACGATGTCATCAGTCAAAACGGCAAGTTGACAGTCAGCGGCGAGCTTGGCGACGCTGAGAAAATGAGCTTTGAAAAGGATTTTCAGTGTCAGTGTTACAGCGGCTATCAGGGAGACGGCTGCCACGAGAAGGATCCTCAGCAGCAAAGGGGGAGCGCACTTCAAGTAACTGCATCAGTGCTACAATGTGTGATCTTACTGATCATCTCCCTGCTCCTCTGTTAATCCACCATACACAAACATTTGTATAGCAATGTGTACGTATGTGCATACAAGGTGACCGAGGGGGGAAGTTCAGCGAATAAGGGGAAGTGTTTGCTCTTTCAATTGCTGTAATGTATGAATGACTCAAAGTGAAGTTTTATGATCGAAACACTGTGGAAATTGCGAAAGTATAGCTTTTTATGAGACGGCTCTTTTAATCTTTTAACAGTGCCGGACCTGCTGGAAATACCTTTTATTAATGTTTGGTCTCAGTCTCTTCTCCCTAGTCTAACATACAGTGATTGCGCTTGTGAATCCATTGATATGTCAGTAATTGTGTGTTAAACCTGGAAATTATGCACTTAATAGCACAACACCGTTCCAGTGCTTTTCACCATGACCTCTCTCTGACAGCTAATAGTTTTTAGAGGCATACAGTATTATTATTTATTTGAATGTATTTCTAAATGTTTTCCAAATTTCATGACTTAATGTCCAAACCATGACTACTATTTTTCAGAATTTCTTTGACTTCTCCTCTGCATTTCTATCTTTGTATTTTATGTGTCGGTCGGCAATATTCTGACGATGTTGTTCCTTATTTTTAGTTACCACTTCCTTCCGTTTGTCAATTAAATAAACACGTGTGCTCAGCTATAGTTTCCTCCTATACAATTTTGATTCAAAGGTGCTGATAGAAAATGCGACAAAGACGCCGTGTGTACCATTCCAACAAGAAGCCAAACAGTAGATCTGAATAAATGCTATAGGAAAATAAAATTCTCTCTGTGAGGGCAGTGACAGTGTGAATGTGTTAAAGTACACAGGGTTCAGTGGTGTCAGAGTGAACCCTGAACATTGAGAATGTATGCGTAAATGAGTTAGCGTGTATCCAGGAAATCTCTGAGTCCCTTTGATGTTTATTTGGAGATGCAGACATGCAAACTCAATCAGTCTGTTTGGGATCTACCTTCTGGGGCAGAATGTTCTGGTAAGTCCTAGATTCAGATAAATTAAGATGTAAAGGAAAAACATGTTCAGTCTTTTTTTTTTTTTTG
>OMNV01000482.1:0-19473 GCA_900303265.1 Brotula barbata
AAAACAGCGCAATACAGAAACCCACAACAGCAGTAAGGCAAACAGAAAGCGAGAGAGGAGAGCGTAGTGAGCGAGCAGATGAGAGGAGAAATGGAGGAGCAGAGGAGGAGGATAGGAGGCAGTATGAGATGTGGCAAGAAAAGAAGGGGAGAGGCAGAGCGAGCGCGCAACTGTGCGTATGAAATTCTATAAATTTGAGAGCAAGAGACGATGGGGTGAGGACGGTGACAAAGCACTGGCAGAAAACGGAGGAGGAGGAGGAAGGACGGCAAGCGGAGGGAGGAGGTGAGGGTTTGACTGTGGTCGACTGTCCAGTGTGTCTTTGTTATGTGCTACGTCACCGTTGCCCGTGTTGGTGTGTCAGTGTGTCCGTGTCTCTCCCGATGTCGGCTTTAACATCTGCAAGTGTGTGCGCGTGTAATTGCGGCGCACTTTCCACGGCAACAGTGAAACACATGCTTGCGTGTCTTGTGTGCTCTTCTGCTATATAAATATAAAACAAAAACAAAAAATAAAAACAAACAAGAAAAATCATATTTGCAACCAAACACCATCCACCTCATGATTCACACCTTTGTCCCTTTTATACATTTGACACATTATAATCCTCACAATTTTTTTATTTTTTATTGTACACTAAGAGCAGCCCCCCTCAGTCCTCCTTCCTTTTCCACCACTCCAAGAGTCTCTTTCTTTGTCTCTTTCTCTCTTTCCTCCACTTCTCCTTTCCTTTCACTGAGAACTGGCTCTCTCCAGCACGCGTAGGTCATAGTTCTTTTTGGCGGCCCTCAGTTTGAAGAGGCTGGCCCCGCTGTTGTTAAGTTTGAAGGAAGCACTCTGGGCAGCCATGGTGCTGGGGAACACCGCCACTACTGTGTAGAGATGAGCCGGATCATTGCCGTCGGCCTTCACTCCAACAGCGCTGGCCCCGGGGCCAGCAGTGGCTCCTAACCCAGAAGGCCCTGCACCAGGGCAGGGAATACAGCCTCCTCCTCCTCGGCCTCCCTGGGGATCCTTCAGCCACTGGATCTTGGCACCGCACAGCGACAGCTGGTTGAAGAGCTTTTCAGCCTCTGGGCGTGAAATCCCCTCTGGAAGGTCCGTTACCTCCAGCACTCGACTTACCACTGGACAAAGAAAACACAGAGAGGTGAGGTCCAAGCAGACCTGGTTACTCAACATGAATGTTTAAAGTTTGGAGATTTGGAAGGCGCTCAGTAACAGACAGGCTCTGTGCCTTTGTTTGTTTGTGCTGAAGCCATTCTGCAATGTGCAGGGCTTTGGGGATTTAAGATATGCACTTTTCAGGCTGTATACAGCTCGAAGGCCAACACTGTACTCCAAACAAAATCAAATTTAGCTTTTCTGAAAAGACTCTCAAACTGCTTTCACAAGCAGAACTGGTAGCAAATAAGCCTGTATACTGACAGCAAATCTAGGTTGGTGTGGTTAAAGGTACTTTGGTATCAAACAAACAGCTGAGCTTCTTTTAAAAAGTTGATATCGTGATAAGGCTGTTCTGATGCAACACTGTGAAATGCATCTAGGTGTGTGTGTGTGTGTGTGTGTGTCTTTTGGGCAATTTAAACTGAATAAGAAATAATGACCCTAAGAAATGTTCATTCAGATAATTAGATATTTGAAAAATGGTACATGCATGTCAACCAATCAGACTTAACATTAAAAGTGGAGAAAAATAATATTAAAAATAAAACCTTATCATCACTCTTGAATTCCCCAACCATAAGTTACAAAACACAACTTACAAAATATATTGCATTAATCATGTACTGTGTGTAGACAATGTTAGGCTGATATGTGCTGTTACACGTATAATGTACATGGACAACTTACCGACATCAGTAGTGCCGAGATCTGTTGATGCAGACTTGAGTGTCTGTTTCTTCCCTCGTGCCCCGTGTTTCATTACTCCTTGGCCCTTAAAGCAACAACAGTCAATGAGATTTATCATCATGATGCAATTATAAGAAAGGACAGCAGATGGTGTTGTAAGCAGTTGTTACTCATTCTCAATGAGAACAGTGAAAAACGAGCTGTGTGTTTATATAGGTAAACTGACTGAATAAGTGGGACTTTTGCTGATGTAGTCCATGTAAGAACATTTTAGACAGACGGTTAAAGTGCAGGGATAACTCCTTCCAGTACTGACCTGATGGGAGCCGTAGGAGGACTGGCCATGCATGAGAGGAGGACACAGACTATACTGGAGAGGTTGACCCAACAAAGAGTAGCGCCCATCACCTAAACAACATATTTGTTGAGTTAGAACTAACAATTATGGATAAGATAAAAATGCATGAAATATCTAATAAATGATAAGATGCTGCTGGATTTCAGAAGAACCCGATCCTACTTCCTGATTGCTGATGTAGAATGTACTAGTTTTTATGGATTCATGTGTGTCATGCAAGCATTCAAATCATTCAAATGCAGTATTACTCATGCATGTCCTCTGATGAACAGTGTGTATCATTTGTGTATGTATTTGAGCTCATCTTGTTCACACATACCTTGAGCTGGCCCCCCTGGTCGTGGAAATTGGGAAATTAGAGGTAATGGTCCCAGACCTGGACAGACACTGTTAACGCTGCCAGAGGGAGACGGGGTGGGAGACTGAGTGGGAGAGGCCAGTGGACTGGTCAGCTGGGTACTGCCCTGGACACACAGAAAGGAAAGGTGAGGAAAACCACCTTGGTCCACAAGTCCCATGTTTCTGATGAACATGCACATCCTCAGCACTAATCTACAGTGCACACACTTTGAGGCTGTGCATACAAAATTAGGGTGCAAGTTTATCCACGGTCTGAATTCCCCTGCCCCCTTTTGACAACTAGAGGGCAGGCAAGCCAACAAATGAAGGAACGCAACCCAGGACAACAGAGAGTCACTGTCTGAATTAAGTAGTGCAAAGACCTTAGCTTAAAAAAAGAACTTAAAAGAGTGACAACAGGGACTAAAAGGTGAGTGTGACTGAGTATGTACCTGTGGAGTGTTATCAGGTTTGTAGAGCTCCCCTGGCTTGCTAGGCCTCTGCTCTATGCTGTAGTACTTGCATGGGTTCCATTGGACCAGAGGAGGATTCTGGGAAGGCTGTGGTCCATTTGGTACGCTGAGCTGCATTACCATCACCCCCGGCCCAGGAGGTGGCACTCCTGAGGAAAGAAGCAGGTAACATTATAGATGTACAGATATCTGGCTGAGCAGAGGCATAAGATTAGTTTAGCTTTGCATTTTAGAGGCCATGAAATATTGTAACCATTGGGGCCATTTACTCATCCATGAGATGAACTTGCATGACATCCTGGACAAAAAAATAAATTATGAAAGAGAAGAAGCAAAATGGATGAATGTTGTAGAAAACTAGCTAATTCAATGTTGTGTTAAATACATTTCTAAATATTTCAATCACATACAAAGATTGCCATCACATTCCAACGGTGAAAATGTATTCACACTAAGCACACTAACACAAAATAAACCTGTGAATCTATGAATCTTGGGTCAGTGGCATTGCACAAAACAGAGCAAAAGCTTAAAGATCAAAATGACCTCATTTTGATCAACATTTACACAAGACCAAAAGGATAGACAAGACCTTTGTACACTTTGGGTTTATACATAGGTGTTCTTTAAACATTACTTTTTGTAATTGGATAAACATGTGAATCCTGTTCCTCTTCATCTGACTTTTTTCCAGACAACCCTTTCACCCACTTAAACCCAGAGTAGAAAGTCCACTACGAATTTATAAAAGTACAAGCACACTGTGATTCACAGATCAGTATCAGTTTATACATCAAACAAACTGAGCTTAAATTGGTTACGAACTACAAAAGGGGGCTGCCAAAAAGTCACCGCTGCCTTGGTTTTCAAATCAAATGAATCAAGAATACTCAATCAAACAAACAAATAAATGTGCATCGTCTCAGGCCACAAAGTCTCACCTGAATATTGCTGCTGCAACTGTTGGGGGTTGCAGGGGGACGGAGATTGTGTGATCTGATACTGCTCAGAGCTGGGGGGCTGCAGATAACTTACTGATGGGCTGGAAGAGAGACACAGGGGGAATGATGCACTCTATGCCACACCAATCTGACACCTAGGAGGCTCTTCTAGTCTTGAAGAAATTAAATTAGTAAATATACTGTATGTATGTGCAAGCTAACAAACAGGATTGTTATACAGACCTTGTGCTGTTCTGCGGTGTGGGTGTTATAACACTGTAGTAAACAGGCATGGGCCCCTGGACAGACTGGCTGACTGGTACCATCACCTGCTGCTGGTACTGCTGCTGCACAACCTGCTGATTCTCATTTCCAACTGGTACCTGGATCAATGTCAGACAATCAAAAACCTTCTTTAAGAACAAATAAAGATGAAAAAGTATTTTACCATGACGCTGCCAAAAAAAATTAATTCCAAAAATAACATCTTGTAAACATGATTATAAATATTTTCAGGTAGGCCTAATATTTTGATAGACAATAAATCAAATTCTGTAACGTCAGGATGAGGAATTCTTTTCACTTCTTTTCACTCCAGTTCTTTTGATTCACACCATATTGAAGGTATATTTATACAGTATGTATGCATCAATAAATCATTGTATGCTTTAATTACATCCTGTAAGTGATTGAGTGAAAATCAAATACCTGATATGATGGCATCTGTGGATACTGGACCATAATGCTTTGCATTTGTCCTCCCATGCCTGCTCTCTGGGAATTAAGCAGACCAGGGTTTTGGGGCTGCTGTACTCCCATTATACCCTGGTAGCTAGGCTGCTGGCTGGGCATCATGGTCTGGAGACCTGATGACAAGATGATGACAAAACGAAGAAAGTCAAGCTGGAGCAGAGCAAAAAAAGATCTAATGACACAGAACACAGACAGAAGCATAAAACAATGAACATTTTCATTTTAAAAGGTAATACTGTGAGGTGGATTTTAGGTCTGCCAAACTGCAACGTGAAACATCCCGACTGTAGTATTGAGTCTCATTATATTACTACTGACAAGTCAGAAGTAATTAAATTACAGAAAATGTTATACATGTTTGTATCAGAAGGAGAGAGCAGTGCAATAAACACCCACAACTTTGTTATGGTTCAATAACAACTTAAACAAAATCCAAAGTACTTCAATAACAATTGAATTATATTGCAATTTATTTACATCCAAAGGGACCTCAGTTCACGCAGCGATATTTTTCATTCATAAAACCAATCCATCACTGAGCTAAAACAACCCGGCAACCATGGATTAATGAAAGGTCTCACTGACTGCAAGTGAGTCAGTCAGCCGTGTTGACTAGGCATGCCTCCAGTGTGATTACAGAGTCCAGCTGGTCGATAATGTCTGTTAGTTACTATATAAACACGAAAGCCAACCTTGCGAGATTCCAAATGAAAAAGAATGAATTTTGCTGTCACGTGTCCAAGATGAAAAGAAAAAGCTCTCTTTGGGTCCAAGCGTATTTGACTTGGCAGAACAATGGCCGCACAAAAATTACTTTCCACCTGGAGTACTTCAAAACCACATATGATTTGGCAGAAGATTAATAATTCAGCACAATTATAAAATCAGATGGACTGAAAATTCAAACAACTACGTGTTTACGGTTCTTAGTGGACTTAATTCCCAAACAGTTGTGCATTAAAGATGCTAACCTGACTGCTGCGTGGGCTGAGGCATGGGTTGAGTGCGCTGGGCAGGGTAAGAGACCTGGTGGGACATGGGCTGGGGCACACGGTACTGTTGGCCTGAGCTGGGATACTGACCAGGGGGGTAATAGGACACCTGTATCTGCATAGACAAACATGAAGATTTTCATTACGCATTCAACATACAAACAGCATCCTTCAAAGTTAAGTCTTTTCTACATGTTTCTTGAGCAAAGGTTCGCTTGAATATTTCCTAAGTTCTGAATGAAATTTCATCCATAATGAGAAAGACCATTGCCTGATGTCATTTGGAGATGGGTAAGTAGTTGAGTTGTTAAGCTTCTCTGTCAGATCAACCAAAACACATAATTGTTATCCAACTTATACAGAGTGGCTGAATGGAGCTTCCACCATTCCTAAACAAATGTTAAATGGAATTGACAAATGCTGCCTTCAACTTCACTTCAAGGCAGTACCACTGCCCAGTGATTGTCAAAACACTATACTACTAAATCAGTGAATATATAATTATTAACTGATCAAATGTTTTTTCATCTAAAGCTACAACTTAATCTCGAAGATCAATTCAAGGAAAAGCTCAGGAAGAAAGAAGAGAGGGCGTCTGAGTGACACAGTTGGAGAACTAATTATTGTCACCGCCTCTGCAATCAGAAGAAAGTGACAAGCTAGCAAGTTGAGAGCAGGCTTGTGAAAGTGACGCATGTCATTCCGGGGGAGAGGATGAAACTCCTAATTTATAGGGACCACACCTTAGCCAAACATTTCCTGTGTAAATGCTTCTACATATCAAAGAACTTGGTGTTTTAATGAAAGTCATTTTTGTTGTGCACACAAAGGATTGAGACAGACTGGCCTAATAAAGTCCGATCCATTGATGAAACGGATTATGAAGATGAACTAGTCCCAATACAAGAAAGAATAAAATCATGTCTCATAACTGCATCTTTGATGATCACACCATGTACCCATCTCTTTTCCTTCAACAAATCTTAACATTAACATTTACTAACATTTATTTATAATATGATTTGTTAGCAACATGTTACTCCTACATACATTTGCAGCCTAATTTAGAATTTGTCAATGCTGTCCATCAAGTGGAAAGTCTAGAAAGATGCATTGGTTAAGCAACAATATTGTGAATTCTAGGTACATAAATGAATAAGGAAGAAACCATACAACCTAGTATAATGACTTAACATTTCCTGTGGATAGTGTTATACCTGTTGAGGTGGAGGGGCCTGCATGTAACCTTGTGGGGGTGGTGGGGCCTGCATAACAGGCTGGGATGGAGGAGGCGGAGGTGGTGGAGGATGGGGATGTCCTGTGGCGGGCTGGTAGCCTGATGGAGGTGGCATTGGCTGACCCGTGGTGGCCATGATGTAGCTGGTTTGAGGTGGAGGATGCTGGGATAGCACTGTGGGAGGTGCCTGATACATGGGGGGAGGCTCAGGGTTCTCACTGGAGCCCTGCCGACTCAGCGTCATCTGGGTGAACTGTGGAGCCAGCTCTTCTCCCTAGGTAGGATGGAATAATATTACTGGTGGGTGTTTGATTACTTCCTCAATTTACAAGCAAGTAATTAAGGAAATGATTACATCTAGATATAGTGTAATATCTACTATGTAAGTAACAAATGATGACAAAATAACAGAAGTATAGAATGAGTGACAAAGTAACAGCAGTTACTGTAACTCGAAAGTCATTAGTAAGCATCGACAGCTATGAAGCATAAAATGTGTAGCATGGCACTTGAGTGTTAAAACGATGAGCATGTCAAGTTACTGCGTTGTTATTCAGCATACAACACTGAAATCATCTGGCAGTATAAAGCAAAACGTTTGCAACTCATTACTTCTTGTAAATTTTAAATTATGAGTTGTGGTCTAAACACTGAGGTTGAGACTTTTACCAAAGCCATGATGATATCAGTAAAACATATATTAATCGTGTGTGTGTGTGTGTGTGTATTTATATTTATGGGGATATGGAGCACTCACATTTAAGGAAATAGCACTGTGTCATTCTCGTAAGTCAGACTTACATGAGAGAATCAATATCAATTCATTCTTTGTGCTTACAAAGACATCTAGTGATCTAACATAGAGAACAAATAATCATCTTGGCAAATCCAGCATAGTAAACAAATGATTATCTTGACCTGGATTAAGCCTTTCAAGACAATTTGGGTAGAAGCGCTACCTGATTGTTTAAGGACAGAGTTTCAAGTCATGGCTTCACTGTTATTGGTGCCTAACTGTTGTAAGCAAAAAGCAGGATACAGGAGAGAATAAGCATATAGTACAATACACCGGTGGCTAATTGCCAAGTGTAAGAGCAGTAGTAATACAGTCTTCAAATTATAGTGAAGAGATGGCTACAATAGATTTCAGTACCATTGTGTACTGCTGGGGAGGAGAGACTGGCAGGAGAACCTGGGGGCAGGAAGGACTGGAGTAGGAGACAGGCTGAGAGGGCTGCAGAGATGCCACCGGCTTATACACGCCACCAGAAAAAGGAAAGGGGAAAGAGGCAAAGGACAGAAAGAATGGAGAAAGCCATTGAGAAGGGATGTGTAGGAGCCAGATTGAGCAATAAAAAGAAATTAAGATATAGGAAGAATGTGGGTTAGAACAAAGAAAAAATTGTAAATGAAAAGGGGGATAATCATTTAGTTGCGAAAGTAAAACTGAAATAAAACTGAAATTAAGTTACAATTACTCAACATGCAGCAATGTTAACTTATTAATCAACCCTGTGAAAGGCAGAATGTGTTTATTGAATTGAGGTGTTACATTTTCTGTTAAAAATACATTTTGATACAGAAACAAGGGTCTAAAACATTTACTTAATACAGGATTGATATGGTTACCAATAACGCAGGTAGTGGGAATACTTACCTGGGCAATCATGTGGTTGCCCATCGCGTGTTGCTGTGGTGTGGGCAGAAGAGCGGTCTGAGGAGGGGCTTGTGGCTGAGGCTGTTGAGATGGGCAGGGAAGCAGGCTACGGCTAGACTGGGAGGCTGCAGGTGGGGGACACAAATCAGGACTGACTAGAGGCAGGCCTGGTGATATCGAAAAAAAAAAAGATATATATAGTAAAAGCCTAAATATTCTTCCATGTCTTTCTCAAAGTGTTTTTTGGGTTCTGGTCAAACAGCATTTGAAAAAAAGTAAAAAAAAAAAAGAAAAAAAGATTAATTAATGTAGCAAAGAAAAAATTCAATTTAATCAAAGAAAAAAAACTTGCACCATTTGCTGTGAAAATCTGATTGCCTGTAAAAACCACAGTTAGCCGCTATGTATATAGATTTATATACTATTAGATTTGAAATATTTTAAACCTGTTTTAAAAAGCATGCAGAAAAGACAATTAATGAACTGCAATCACAAAAGTCTTAGCAAATTCTGACAGACTATTTAATACAAAGTGTATGACTATACGGTATATTGTCTGTCCTCAGATTTCCCCTTCAGTCCTTACCAGAGCGAGAGCCTTTGCAGCTACCCTGTGAGCCTTTGTTGCTGCCGAGGCTATCCCCTCTGGTAAGGATGGAGATTCCAGAGAAACTGCTGGCCTTAGTGACAGGCGGCCGCAAGGTGCGGTTTGAGCTGTCTGAATCGGTGCTGCTCCAGGGCCGCGGCTCCAGGCACTTCATGTCACTGTCTGTACTGCTCTGACGACTGCTGGATGCCCGACTGGAACTCTCACGGTTTCCTCTGAGAGAAGGGGGAGAAAGAAGAAAGAAAGTGGTGAATTAAAGGAAATATAGGGTGGTACTGACAAGAAAGTGAGAGATGTATGCACTAAACAGCAGAAGAAGAGAAAAAGTAAATATGCGCAGAGAAGATAAATTTAATGGAGTGAACACTGTAAATGAAGCAGGAAGGCACATTAGAAGAAAGTGAAGAGGATGGAGGTGAAGAGCAGAGGTAGAGTAGTACAGTAACTTCATGGACAAGTAAAGAGCATAGTCAGTGTGACAGGCTTTGGGATGGTGCATTCGACACAGATGCAGGTTTGCTCTTTCCGTAAAACCAAGAGACATATCAGGCAACAACCAACCATGTCATTATCCCCACTGGATACATACAAAACACACTCACACACATACATCCAAACGCACGCAAAGAATCCACGGAAGAAAACAAACATGCAGGTAGAATAGATGCTCCAGACAATACACACCGAAGTGTAAAAGGATATTACAGAGACAAAGAACGAGCATAAATCCATACAAACCATTTAAGACCAGAAACAACACTCACTTAAACAACTTCACAACATGAGTACTTTGCCCATATTGTTAACAAGACACATGCAATTAAAATACATTGCACAGATTGTGTTATAGACAAAAAGACACAGACATAAAAAAACAACTGTACATTAATACCAGAAGAACATCATTGACATTAACAGCAGATGTACAGTAACACTCAGAATCACACACACTGGCTACAAAATAACCACTTGCTACCACTGGTTCACCACTATGGTTCTTTTGACTATATTGCTGTATACACACTCATTGCCTTTGTGGTATGTTGTGGTGATGCTGTCACCCTGGATAAGGGCAGCTGCCAAGAAAACCAATGATCACACTGTGAGCGCACCCGCCAATCTGGGAAACTCGTCCATTGTGGGTCAATGGCTGAGTCTCCCAATGACAGCATTAAGAGCATTATTTTTCCACAATAGGATGTCTGGTAATTGGTAAGTGATTGGTTGTAGTGTATTTGTGCTGACAGATACCAATTCCTCAAATTAATAAGAAATTAAAGATGAAAGGAAACTACAGTATTTCTTTTTAATACATCCTGTAGCGTAGCATTGAAGTTAATACGGTAGACAAGCCACACAGACTACCAAAGGAATACAACTGTATTGAGCACAGCAGAGCTAAAACAGCCCAATCAGCAAATCAACAGTTCTTTTCTGTAGGTCAAAATGTAGAGAACAAGAGTAAAAATGAATTAAAAACATGTTCTGAGCAATGTCTTCGATGAGTACAAAAAGATAAAGCCTGTAAAACCATAGTGATATACTGAGTGGTATTTGAAGGTGGCTGTGCTGATAAATATTTCAGGGAGGCTGTAATTAATGGAGAGCCTATTTTGAGTCGTCTCTCTGCACAACCTATTTTAAGGAAAGGCGGGTGCTCTGCCGCTATCTCTATATGCGCACACTTGTTTGCTTCATTCTGTCGACAAAAGACGAGAGCCTTGTGAGGAGGAGGGATTTCTGCTGGTGATCACATATTTCATCTCCACTGTATTCTCACGACAGCTTTTCTCCATTACACGCAGACAGCAGAGGAGCAGGAGTGCCACTGTTATGCTATGGTGTCATCAATCCCAGTGTTTTTTAGACAGCTCAATTAACTTGTCTCATTGTCCCATTAAAAAGCTTCTCATTTTGGTGTGTTTGTAGTTTGTAGCTTTATCGCCTCATTATAGTTTAATGGCATGTGTTTAGCAATTAAGTGTTACCATAAAGTAATAAATATACTGATTGAAGGAATGTTTTGAAATGTTAAACTGCTAACACATTGTATCAAAACCGTATCACTTAAACCATTAAATATTTTCGTCAATCTCCGGGGGAAAAAAAAAGGAAACCCGAACAAGTAACACAAATTAGCGCATTTACAAGAGTGATCAAATGTGTTTAACATTTCATAAAGAAGTCTTATGACTTTAAAAGAGAAGAACTACATAGAAAGGTTGGTGCACCCGGGAAATGATCATGTCCACAAATTTGTTGTGGTTTATTTGACATACCTCTAAATCAACGCAAATGCATTCTGCAACTTAAACACACGCTGCAATTGCAATCAAACACGGATCACACACGAGCTCCAAGCACACTTGCAAACTTTGGAGTCAGTTGATCTACAGATGGCAATACAGCAACAAATTCAAATTAAATATCTAAAATGCAGTAACTGACTAATTACCTTCCATAATTCATTCTACAACACCCTAATATTTCCAGACACGATTTAAGCATTCTCTGAAATAATGACCACATATGCCAGCCTACATGATTTCCTATTACTATATGATTCTGTGTCCTTTCTTCTTCATTTTTTCTATGATCATTTCACCTTTAGTTCAACACTGTTGGATAAGATTGTGTCTTTTGCAACAGGTGACATTTTTACCAAGAGACTTAATCAACCACAAAACAAACAGTACTGTGAAAGCAATGCAGTTACTGTATATAAAATGTAGTGACAGTGAGTGGGTGGACGGGCAAAATAGATTTATCAGTCCCCAGTGAAACCACAAAGCAGCCATGCATGGGCAATGGGAAGCCCCACGGTGCAGTGCTGGTTAGCATCAATCAGCTGACTACGCCAAGCAAAGATATAAAACCACCACAAGTCACCACTACCACCACCAAATCACTTTCAAAGAATGGGCATGGCAACACACAAGTCAAAGTCAGCAGCAGCCCAGTACCTAAAGATCTGCCTCCTCTTTTGAGAGCTAGAGGAGTAGCCTTCAGTGGAAAGTCTGTTGGGGTTAACATTAGGAAGAAATGCCAGGGTTATAGGACTGGATTGAAGAAGAGGAGAAGGTTTCAGGGGAGGGTGAGGTAGGCGGGTGAGATAAAAAGGGTTGGGAGGTTAAGGAAAGCACAGTGCAGAACTTTACCCCTGAAAAAAAATGCACACAGAGCAGAAAATTTTCACGATCTAATACTTTCGCTTTCTCTCTGCATATTGTTCGCTAATGTTTCAACCTTGCTGGCAAGGGTGCCTTGGGGAAGAGGCTGATTGTAACTGCTGTGTAGGATAACCTTTATTTCTAGAAAAGATTTTCTTTGCTACCTACAAGACTTTTTCAATAACTGTGCAACCCTCGTTGTCATTTCAGCATAAAAAAACCACTAACTGCAAGCTAATAATTTGCTTTAAGAGAGGAAGATGACAAATTGATATTGATCCCAGAATGGAAATTTTAAAGAAACAAGTATGAAATTGATGGGTTTTGAGGCGCTTTACCAGAAAATATTCTATGTAATTAACTACTTCAGATCTTGCTTGGAGGGATATTAATCTAAGTAATCAGGCATTTGACTCGATCATTCATTTACTGTTGTTTCCTTTGAATGTGTAACCTCCTACTAATTGTAAATGAAATCTTTATGTAAGACCTGAGGGTGCGCAATGGCAAAGACATCTGAGTCTAATGAAGTGCACAGTAGAGTATCCAGTAGGATGCATAATCTTACCTGTTGTCATTTATGTATCCGTTTTGAGAGGACTGCAAGAAAAGAGACACCTGCACATTATGAACAGCTTAATTCATTCATACATACATGCCAAGACCATTACAAATAACCATTTCAAAGAAGACATCACACATCTTTAGGGTGCGTTATGTTGTTACATTATGTCGAAAAAGTACAACAAATAATCTTAATTGAACAAAGTGCAAAGTTGTACTTCAGGTAATAAAAAAAATTAATTCATTTTGCAATTAATAACAATTAACTACAAAATTCCTACAAGAAATCACAATTACAAATTAAATTTTTTTAACACATGATCTTTATGGCTATTCTTATTTGCTTATCTTCATTTTTATTTTTGTAAGATAGCCAAGTTCATAGTTGAGCCGCTTTGCTCATCTTATGTAGTGTTATCTTTTGGGTAAAGGGATTTTACATGTCACTAAGCTAATAAAGAAAGTTAGTCAGTCCTTTCCTATGGTTCCTAACCTGACCGGGTCCAATACTTACTTCTCGGGCAAAGATCCGGTCTCGTACCCGCTGATACTCTTCCTCTCGCTCTTCAATTGACTTGCTACGCCGCCCGTCCTGCAGCGGCACACGAATCTGCCATTTGAGACATTACAGAATCAATGGAACTGATAATCATACAATGAATAGGTTAGTTATCAGTTAAGACTCACCTGGTGTGATACAATGGTCAATGCAGAGTACGGTGCAAACAACTTTTGATTCAGACCATTGGGATATCTGTACCTGATTATCATCCTTGTCCATGCTGGCATCATCTCTCTTGAGAATGAATTTCTTCTGGAAATCCATATTACGCTCATCCTTAATGTGTTCAGAGAACCTCTGTTCCGGGCTGAAGAATAATAACAGCAAGTCAAGCAAGCAAGAGAAAAAAACTCAAAATAAGCAAAACAAAAAAAAACCTAAACAAAACCATAAGTCTTGACCACATCCAATCAGCATAATACACACAATTCATTCCATCCTGGATACGAAGGAATAAACAATTACTTCTAAGATTTCACTTTTAGGTTCTGTGATTTGTGGTGCCTAACCACATCCTGCTATGTGGATTAGGATTATTCTAATTGTATTACTTCAGGTTTTCCAAAGTCCTTACTTCTGACTTCAGAGTTTGTAGCTTGCCTGTCAACCAAAAAATGCAAAAGGAAAAGCTGACAACCACTAGCGAGGGTTTCACTGCATTTGTACATTTCTGTGCTGAAGAACAAAGGAAAAAATATACAAGCGTGACACCCAGAGTCCAGTGGTCCCTATTTTGGACACACATTGTATATTATGATATATTTTTAAACATTAGTAATAATTTGCTTTTCCAGATGGTTTGCGAGTAAGGACTGGGACTGCAAGAACCCAAAGTCAGGAATTGTACTCACATGCGTGTGTTGCTCGTCTTGTTGATAATGACAGCCCTGCCCGTTTGATCCACATTGTGGTCCATACCAAAATAAGCAGCTACACGGTGCAGCAGCATTCGGTGATAAGAACTCATCTGAGGGAACTTCTTATACTGGTTACTGAAGAAAAAGAAAAAGAAAAAAAGTGCACTCTTTCTTTTATACTGACAGCAAACGAAAAGATGAAAAATGTAAGGTTTCTTTTTCCAGCACAGTTAAAAACATCAAATTATAAACAGTATATATAAAAATATAAATAAACATATATCCTCAAAAATGCTTTTTCCCTCCTTACTAATCTACTCAGTTGTCTTAGTACATTGAAAATCTTTTGTGCTTGACATGTTTGATCTTTAAGTTTTGGAACATTTCTTTTAGCTGTACTGTGTGTAAGATTATTTACAGCAGATAAATGTGTGATGGCTTTCACTAGCATACCACGTTAGTGTAGTAATGCTACTATTCCAGTGACAGCGGAGAACAGAGTCTGAGACCGAAATATTGTCAGCCTAAACTTATCCATAATGTTAACAACAACTTGCCATATTTATCACATTACCTCTGTAGTCTATAAATAAAAGAAGGGTGTATAAACGCTAAATTTAAGTACAAGTGGTAATGATGAATGTGGCTTACTTGTCGTCATTAATGAACTCCAGGATATCTTGTTCTAGTTTGAGCAGCATCATTCGATCCCTGTTAAGCCAAACAGGGAGGGAGGAAGGAGGTGAGCAGAAGGTTGGATGAGTCAGAGGAGGAGGGAGAGGGGGAAGGGAGTCACTAAGCACAGTGCAGAGAGAGTACCAACAAAAGATCAAAGGCAATGCAATAAATACTTCCAATATGTCTACAGTGTGTACGGGCCAGCCCTGGAGACTCACATCTGCGCCATAATAAATGCCATAGCTAGATACAAAAATCGTTAAAAAAGGAATGGACTCCTCTCTGTGTTTTATTACAGAGGCTTGTGTTGTATAACACTGAGAATAGTCATTGTTTGTCACTTTGAGTACAGTACACAGGTACAATCAATTAAGTATAGAGCTGAAAACATATTGATACACATTCAGGCTGATAGTGCAGTATCAGAGGTACTAATGGCCAAAATATTCAAAAAATAAATCCAAGTCAAATAATAAATTTTATCATTATACATGTGTACCTAAGCAACAACCAAGACAAATGTATCAAACAAATTGCAATATATCTGTCACTGTTTTGGATTATTACATTAGAAATTATCTCCAGTGTAATTCAGTTGTTTTATTAAACAATATATAGACATAAATCAAGTGAACAAGTCTTGCAAGTCTTCTAAATTTTCATTATAAATAAAAATTATTGATAGATTATTTTATTTTTATGTATAGCAAACACCTGAAGAGACCATCCTGAAGTTACAACTGAGAACTGTTCAGCTGGTTTGTTGGGTCACACCTGTCAGCTGGCATCACCAATAATCCTCAATTTTCTCACTTTAGTTAATCTAAAGTGAAGTAAGGGGACCAATTTAAGTACCAAACTTGGTGATGAAATGTTTTTAAATAATTTTGGAAAATATCAGAAAGTCAGTTGTTGGCGCCATAAATAAATAAAATGCATTTAATAATATGTACATGTATCAGCCAGCCTTTTATATAGTCATGTTAATTGTAACATTTGAGATCGTACAATCATTATTCAAAATTAGGGTAGTAACATCCTACCTGGGATTGTTTTTCAGTGTATTGACAAGAAACTCATGAACATCGATGCCTGTCGAGTCTGTGTATTCTTGACTGGAGTCTGTGAAACAGAAAAAGAAACACTTAACATAAATATCTATGCAAGAGTGTTATAATTAAGACAACTCCAACTACAAGAGACACAGGAGCCAATAATGCAATGTATGGCTTTTAAAATGGCACCACCAGACCAGCTAGCTGTTCCTGCATGGCTACCCACATGCGCAAACACACACACAAACATTGGGAGATGTCTTTCCACTATTTTCAAATGCACTATATAATTGGGCTTGCTATTGTACTGTGCTGTGCTACGATTCTAATGATCCCTGGAGGCCTCAGTATGTGGAGGAAATGAGGTAAAGAAAAAGGAATAGGGGAACCTCCCTAGGGTGGTGTGAATAATACTATGAGCATCAAATTTACATGTAGAATTCATGACAATACAAAAGCTCTTTTAAATTTTAATTCACAGGATGATTTAACTTGGACTGACGTTGTTGCATACAGTATTCATCATCTTCATATAAGAGGTAAAACTCATTTTATATTTAATAAGGTTTTTCTTAATTTGGTTAATGTAAAAATTGTGGCAAAAAGTTCTCCCCTGTCTTCATAACTGGATCAATGTACTACAAGATGCTCTTAATGCAAATTGGCTTACCACGTGACAACATTTTTCTTGGGGTCTTGTCTTTCTTCTCCTTCTCTTCATTTTCATACTCATCCTTAGAGGACTTCTCCTCTTCCTTGTCTGATGGACAGCTAATGTGAAGCTGGATGATATCCTGGAAAAAGTTGGGAAATGTCACTAAATGTCTGTGTTTTGTTTCGTCAAGCAACATAGAGCTGACAAACTTCAAGAATATATACTCAAACTATAACACCTGACTTGTACAGTCAGAGGTTTTTAAATCCACATAAGATATAGCAAAATTACCGATTCTGGAGGTCCATCGTTGGAGAATGGACCAGAAGACTCCTCGCAAACTGCCAGACTTCGTACCAGCTTCAGTTTGGCATTAGACTGAAAGAAAGTCAAAAATTTTCTTTTGTATAATCTGTTGCACATAATCCGTTATGACAATAACTGTTTTGACAGTAACATTGGATCTACACTATGACATCAATTCACTTCAGATGGTTAACCAGCTTTTACTATCATAACACATTGTGGTATCCTAATATAGTGTGCCAAAATATTTTGTTTGCACTGGCAAACTTTGATTACACACCATAAAAATCAGACTGCTGGCACGAAGTAATTGTTAAAATATTCACAGGCATAAATACCGTTCGGTCACTTCAGCTGCAAATCTTAGTAACATTTGTGAGACTGAAAATTATGAGATTAAGAATCAATGGCTGGTGGCCGACCAATCGATAAGACTTTTCTTAAAATTCATCCTGGTTTGTAAGGCAAAAAAACATTAATATATTATATTAAATCAAAGCATCTTCACATCAGCGAGTTATTCCTTTCCTTTACTGTATCAAATAAAGTTCTGCTGTTGCTTCATGATTATCATACACTAAACAATATCTTAAGAGGTGACCAAATCCCTTGTGGTGTAATATTTACATAAAGCCTGAATAATGAATGCTAAGAGAAGTTCCTGAGGAGGAGAGGAGGCTCATAGCAACACACATAGTGCTTCCACACAACAAAGCTTGTTAGGATGTTGCCCCATGGCAGATTACAAGGTAAAAACTGGATGGAACTGTGAGGATGATGATCCAACTTCACAAATGTAATCATTGTCAGAACAGCGTTTCGTTCTTAAGAGGACACTTGTCATCTTAGCCATCCAGTGGAATTAGGCAATAAGCCCAGCAGAAATTAAGCCAATGGCAAATGGGTTACTCTGCAAAAACCTTACCCAGATGAATGGAGGCCAAATGTGTGTACATTGTACAAGTTTACAAGCTTGTATACAATTTAAGGGTGTTTAAGCGCATGCACACAATAATGCAAATGAACAAGAGAACATTTGATGTAATCTTGAACAATAACAGTACTAGCACACAAGAAAGCCACAGACAATATTTTCATGTTCAATTACTAATAGCCTTTGTTCTAATATCTATAATATCACATAAATAGTTTTTTTAAAAGGTTTATACAAATTTTGGTCTGAAACAAAACCAAAAAATAACAAAAAAAAGTATCCTTTGACTTATAGTGTAGTATGACATGCTATATAATGTTGTAAAAACTGCTTACAACTGGTATCCAACATGGATCTATAATGAACATAGGTGCTATTCTCCATCACAGAGGAAGCTATAACTGTCTTACAGCCACCTCCAAAAAAAAAGATTCTGTGTGGAACATTGATATAACTTCATTTAAGTGTATTTCTCATTCTGGTCGTTCTTAAGCTCAGTGAGATCACTCCTCATACATATGTCTGTCTATCTCATAGGAAGAGAGTGACCTTACTGATTAGTGTACTTGAGAGGATTAGAACACTAATAATGGAAGGCTATATAAAAGAGAGGGTGTTATTTCAAGAAGAGGGATTATAAAGTTAAGTTACTTACATATTGACTCATATTGACTAGTGATGAATCACTTACCTTGGCTCTTTTCCTGCCATGGCTGTGGTTAGGAGCCCGTTTCTAAAAGAGAAGGTCATTTTAGTACTTTAGTACTATTCTTCATGTGACTTGTGACCTTATAAGTTACATATTAAATAAAATAAAATGCAAATGTGCATATACAACTGCAACTTAATTGCATGGGTAACTTAGTTCATACACTCAACATTTCACTAAATAAGCAGATCTTTCCATTTAATAATTAATGTTCTAAATAAATGAACAGTAAGTAAGGCAGTACAAAAATGTATACTAGATGTATGAGCAGTGTGGTGGTTACTTATGTGCTCCGTATTAATAAAGTCACTTATTAGCCCTGTTTATTTCTCATGTAGTGTCATGTCTGGTGAATATGTCAAACTTACAACCAAGTTAAGATATGCTGTACATGTAGGGGCTGCAAAAAAAGGCTCGATGAACAAGAGAGCATTTGTTTCTCATTCAATAAGGTGTCACTACAGTTGCAAGACTTTCCTGCATACGTGGAAACGTTTCAACATCAAATCAGAGCCAAGTTGAGTTCATGGATGAAGAGTGACTAAATATACATAATTGTTTGTGGTTTTGATCAATCTCTTTCACCTGTGCATCTGGTGGGGAGCTATCCTCGAGATCCAGGCTCTCCCCTGTCCCATCCTTGATGCCCTGCACTTGAGGGGAGGTCTTGCCTCTACTGCAGGGCTCTGTGAGTGGCCCACTCTCTCCTTCCTGCTGAATGTCTGTTGTCAGGCTCACTGACATCTTCTTATAGGAGGGGGAGAGGGTGGGA
>OMNV01000482.1:19493-58223 GCA_900303265.1 Brotula barbata
GGAGTGGCTGGGATAAAGGGACAAAATAATAGAGATTGTGATTCACAAAGGCTGCAGAGAGAGAGAAAGAGGGACAGAGAGAAAGAGGGACAGAGAGAGAGAGAGAGACAGAGAGAGAGGGCAATTCAGACACTTCGGAAAACATAGACTACCTGTGGGTGGTATCAGACGTGTGCTCAGACTCTGTATGGTGAGCCCTGATAGGAACCTCACACAGGAAAATGAGGGAACCCACTAAGGTAGTGCACTGGGTTTGGCTGCAGCAGGGGGTGCAGCACAGTCCATAGTATGCCTTAGCTGCAGGGTAGAGCTAGGGGAAAAAAGAGGAATACATTTTTTACTAAGTATGACGAACAGCTCTAAATGCTCAATCACACATTCTGACAACGCCCCATGAAAGCAGGAAAGCAGAAATGACTGAAGTGTCTTGAACTGGTTTGTAATTGGGCCTACTTGTGTGAGTCACCACCCAAAAAAGGACGGGTAGGCTCATTAGTTTGACTGCATGACAAAGTGAAGAGAACTTGTGGTACTGCTATTACTACACAGATGCATTTTCATTCTACTTGACAATCATTCCAGTGACTTACAATGTAAAACATACAGATGGTGAATCCTAATGGATGGATTTACAGATGATTTGCTGCTGCATTGAAGAGAGCAAACAATTAACTTGCAAGCTCAAGAAATAAGAAAATGTTTTTATCAAGTTAAAAGGAAAACATTTTACAGGTACTGTACAGGTAGGGTGGAAAAAATTTGTTACAAATTGCAATCCAGAAAACTGTTGAACAGAGTTGCAAAACATACTGTATCACTATTATTTACCATTATAACATAATTTTGAGAAACGTGAAGCCAATCTCCATTTTGTGGTAACTATATTACCAATACAGAATCGATGAGGCCAACAGGCACAGCAGGACGTATAAACTGCAATTAGTCCACAAAAAAAGTTTGAAAGGCAAATATCAGAGAAATTATAGGGAAACTTTAACCTTTTTAGGTCCAGCCACCGCAGTTATAAGCACTGGATGTATTTTCTTTCGAATACTTAAAATACTTAATACTGAATAACAGTAATAGTAACAATGTTTGAGTGAGAAGAAACTAAGTAAAAAAAACACATAAAATAAATTCACAAACAAATAACCATGAAAGTGTGCAATGCCAAATATTTACAGCAATCAGATGAACAGAAGAAACAGCCAGACAAAAGGGGGGGAGGGGACACCAAAAGGCCAGCCACCACCTCAGCGTTCCTCTGGGGACTCTCGCTTCTCTTTCCCTCTGGCTCAGTGCGGCAGCATGGTCTGACCTTCAGTCAAGAGCCCTGGACAACGAAAGCACAAGGAAGGAAGACACGGATGACGTCATGTTTCACACACTGAGTGACTCATCACTGCTGCTGCTGATTCGAGAATGAAAAGGGAGGAAATCTAGCTCAAAGCAGCCTGTCAGAAATTTAAGTAAATTTGACTTATTACAGCTAAATTATTTGCCACTGCCTCAAACATGGCTGTTTGTAGTTGGACAGAGACATAAAATACATTTTCACAAAACAAATATTTGTCAAATTGGTCAAATTAGACCCTCACGATGGAACCTGACAGGGAACTGCAAACAGGTTTAGACAGAATTGATTTACAATAGCATTCTCTTCTATATGGAGCGAGAATATTTCAATTTGTGCCGATTACATGAGTGTATAGAATAAAATGTATGCATCCAACACAACCAACACCAGCAATAGAAGCAGGATTATTGGCCCGTATACATGCAGTCTTAATCAATACCGTTCATGTCACTGCTTATACCTCCGTGCTTTGCTGTGCTGCAGGATAGATGAAATGAGTGAACAGACAAGGAAGGGATTCCCAGTGCAGGAAGACCCAGGCAATGCAACAACAAAGACGTCATCAGCTGCAGCATCAGCAGCATTACACTGCATCAATGACCAGGACACCCACATGTCTTAACCCCACTTTAGAGATGCCTACACTGCAGCAACACAAAATACAGCTGCATAATCTTTTTTAGAAACAAATGCCAGACAGACTGAGCTTCTTTGACATAAGCTCACTCACACTCGGTGAGTAATGAATAGTTTTGGATTAAAGACCAGGGCATACAGGCAGAGAGAGCAGAAAGGCGCACAGAGACTCCTGTACAAATAGGGATGTTATGAATACACCAGGTTTGCGTATTCTCTCCTCCTCCAACCAGTCTTCCCTAAGTTAAAACACACACGACACCATGAACACAGTTGCCAAGGAGACGGCAACATCATTCTCAACTACTGCCATTTGTATTGAGCAAATACCAGTGAGAGGTGCTGGGAGATGAATGATATTATAAAAAACATTTTGGACTGCAGCGAGAGATGGTCAGGGAGAAAGAGAAAAGAGAAAGAGAGTGAGTGAGAGAAGGGCTAGATGAGAACAGAATAACAATGCTGCTGGTAATTCAATTTCTTCTGATACAAACAGAAGGGTACAAACATCTGATGTATCCGACACTGCTCAGTCTTTTAGACAAGGGAATACAAAGTAAAATACGAGCTGATCAAACTGTTTAAAGCTTCGGCCTTGCTGAACTCTTGCAGGGGCTTAGATAAATAGCATCTTCACAACTGTAAGACAAGTCTAGTTGATATTGAACTACTATGACTAAAAAACCCCAAAAACAATAATTATACACAAAACACAAACACAAAGATTCTGAAATTAGGACAACAAAGTTGACCGTTGTATTGGAGCACATTGTAAGCACATTGGTTTCTCAATCGTGAGATAGTGAGAAGTGGAATGAACTTATAAATGAAACTTTTTAAAAGAATAACTTTTAATCCAATGTATTCATTAAGTGTGTTTTTTGTTTCAAAATACTCATACATTTCAAAACACCATGTGCCATGAAATGGCCTGCTAAGTGCTAAATTGTTACTCAAACAGCACAGCAGTAGTAAACATCACAAATTTGGATTTGTCTCCTACTTCTGCATGTCTGAACAATGAACTGATAAACTTGACAAATTAAATTGCATTACCAGAAAGCAATCACACATTTATTTGAAACACTGGTAAAATACTAACCCACACAAAATCACTCAACCATTGTACAAGGTCTTAAGAGAGTTAGAGTTACATCTGAAATGTTTAACATAGTTCTAATCAATTATTGTGATTAAGACTGCTACACTAACCACTCTACAATTGAAGATAGGCTAGCACTAGCCTATCAGTAAGAATGGCGTTTGGGAACAAAACTCTGCAAGACCCATGACGTCTTTTGGATAAGGTCTGTTGTGCAACACCAGTGAGAACATAGAGCCATAGACAGATCTATTATACCCACAAAAATGATCCCTGTCAGTTGTCATGATGTACTGCAGAACACCCTGACCACTCACACAGCCTTGCAGTCTCTTCTATGGGCCATTCAATGACAGGTGACCAACTGTGAGACAGGTCATACACCGCTTTGCCTGTTGTGTCGGGTTACCACACTACTGACAACCAATGGTAAAGAGACCCGAGGAGCCAGCTCTGAGAGAAAGAGAGAACTAGCTCTGTAGTTTAGCTCTAGCCTAGCTCTGGGCCTAAATTGTATTAGAACACATATGTGAATGTATGTGTCATCGAGTCATACACATTCAAGCATGTGTATGACAACCTCACTGTAGACTGTCTGGTGGTGAAGCAAAAGATATTTTGTACAACTATGAGCTTCCCTGTCCGATTTAGCTGCTCCAGGTCAGGCGGGGTCAGGGTCTCAGCTCAGTTAGCAGCTGGGCAAGCCACAGAAATGAGAAAAATTCTTCTGCATGGTCACTGCTTAGTCCAAAGCGTAGTGCTTCTACTGCTTCTAAAACTGCTCTGGGAGACATAAGAAAATGATGACCCTAAAAGAAAAAGCTGAGTTGTTCGATACGCTACACAGACTCAATTCAGATGCTGCAGTTGCTCGAGTCGACCATAAGGTATGTGGTTGGACCATAAGGTATATAGTAGAAACAAAAGGAAATCTGTTTCTGTAGCTTCAGTAGCTTTAGTGTGCTTTGGGTGCAAAGCATCTGTATGTTGTGTGGTACCTAATGTGGTTTTGGGGGTCAGCAAAAGTTATTCATGGATTGAACACATTTGCACCCACTCTGGTTCCCCTGACCCCTGTAAATGGCAAGGAATAAATCTATATATAATCTTACAATTTTAAGTAAAATTATTGAGGGCTGTGTCTGTGGTCAAAACTATTTAATTAATTGCTTTACTTATTATGATTCATAACAGAGGCAAGAAGCTGTATCACTCCATCCATTTCCTCAGCAGAAGCTGAATGAAGGATAAAGGTGAATGAAGCGCAGCAAGAGTGAGCAAGCACGTACAAACCGCAGAGAGCAGAGAGAGAAACACAGGCAGCTCGACCCAATTCAGCTCCTCTGTATTCAGCGACACACCTCGCCCATTTGACGTCAGAGAGAACCCATTTTGCAAAAGGCAGAAAGGTTATGTCTTCACAGAACAGATACTGACGTGTGTGTAGTAATAATAACAGACACTATACAAGCCCGGTGCTTCTGCTTATTGTTATCAGCAATGCTTGAGGTGTGTGTGCACTAATGACTGTGTGTCAGGGAGGATTTCCCTTTGTGCAGGCTTCACTGTACAATCTCACAAAGAGACGGGACAATCGTTGGCAGAGCTGGTGGTAGAAAGGTCCAGGAACATGCAAACACATGCAGAAAAACAGCCTCCAGGGCCCATGTTTGGCATGAACTCCAAAAAATAAAGAAAGACACAAACTGGCAGCAGGTCTAGGATGTAAACTTGAAAGAGAATTCTGACTTGCTGTTTGAATTTGAGAAGTTGTTTGGTTCACAAACCTTATCTTCTTCAAAACCAAATGAAAGGTGTGCATTTTATATTTGTTGTATGCGAGTTGTATTCAGTATGACACAAACACTTCTATTTGACAAAATAAACCTCAAGAAGGCAAGACATCCTGTAGGCATTGCATATAGACAAAAACATGAGGGGGACGTGAATGCTAAAATGTTGCGGAAGACGGGGTTCCTTTTCCCATCTACGTATCTCTCCGTCCTTCACTGTGCCACCCACTCTCTTGCTTCTCTCAGTGCTATGAGGATACCCCTTCCTGCCTTCCACCCCCCCTCCACATCAACCCCTCCCATCAATGTCTCTCTCCATCCACCCACTACTAAATGTTGGGCCTCTCTCTCTTTTTCTTCCTCTTTTAATATGTCCTCTTAAATTTGTCGGGCATGCTGCTGACGCCATCCTCCTCCACTCTACCAGCCCACTCAGTCCTGTGGGACGAGCTATGACTCATCCGCTCCCTCCCTAGCTACCTACCTACCTTTCTGTTGCTTTCTCTGCAAGTCTAACTGTCTCTACTCTCACTAGTTCTAACCTATGTATAGTTCTCTGCATTGTGTGCCTGGTTGGAGGCAGAAGGAGTATTGAGAGAAAAGTCTGAAATATTCAGAACACAAGGAAAAACTGGGTGATTGAGAGAAAAGGCACTGGCAATATTAATGAAAATCTCTCTTTTTCATAATGAATGAGTTCCAGAGAGAGGGGGGGATGCTGATCTCACAGCTATTAATAATGAAGGCACATGTGTTGGAATGAAGGTGAGGGAAAAAATTAACTGTCTGGGCCAAAATAAAATATGAGCAGGTAAAATAAAATGTAAGGGAAATAAGTGTTTCAATAATGAATAAAATTCATAAATGAACCAGAAATGTTACATACATCAATGAAAACATTCATGAGTTAAAACTCATTATGTACTGTTATTGAATGATTATTGTTTTCAGTAACAGTGCAGCTGCAGGTTATTTCCTTGTATTTTAAAAGAAATTCTCTTTAATTCTTAATTAATTGTAATGGTTTGCGTTAATACAATGGCCGCTGCCAAATTATGCTACAAAATTAAGCAATGATAAACATTGCAAGATGGTCGCTACTTTAAGTCAGTCTCAGAGAACATGTCTATACACACTATTACATATGTCAGTCATTTCTGCAAGCCCATCTGTGAGGAGCAAACAAACTGCTCCACCTACTAAAGCCCTGCTCACAAATTAAGATAAAAACACGATGGTCTTCTAAAGGTATGAATTTTGTATTTACTGTCGAATCATTGCATTACATAGGGTTCCGCATTGGGTGTGAATGAGTGAATTGACACAAAAGATGTCTGAAGCCTATCCTGCAATGTGTAGTAATCAAAAATAAGATAAAACTTTACTTATGGACCAGGACATTGTTGTTGTATACATACACATATATATATACATACATAAATATACGCACACAAATATATATACACAGTATATACATACACACCTATATTGACGATTTTTTATTTATTTTGCATAGACATCGCGATAATATTTTTAACGTTAATTCTACAGGCAACAATTGTGTTGACGAAATCTGATATTGCGACAGATTTCATTGCCATTCTTTCTCTTGCGTGCCAGCGTCCTTAATGACACAAACATAGATAGTGTAATATGCAGAAGAGAAGTAGGTCTGTTCATCTCAGCAGCACACATGAATAGTAGATTAGCATCGAGTAATAGCAAATTGGCATTGGAGACTTGCACCTTGTAACAGAAATGGTAGCAGGGAAGTTGAATGTTTAGCCCCTAAATGAGGTAACTTCGAGCTATGAGCAGTGTCAGGAACAGGAGTAGAAAGTGCTGAAATTGGAACTTTTCACATCTACCACCCCCTGAAGCACACAGTGGTGAAAGCATAGCACTGCAAATGTTGGAAGCCCTGTCCGAGGCTTATACAAATAGTCAATTTGTATATTACTCTGTGATCAGTAGCTGCCTGAACCTCAGTCCTATCAATCATCTGTCTTGGAGGGGGGAGGATGTTACCTTTTAACTTTTCCTCCACAATGACACACAACTAAACACAACTAAACTGTATATCTTACTGAGATAAAATATCACTTCAATTGATGGCATAAAGACTGAATGCAAAAGTCTGTTTTATTTAGGTGAGGTTGTAAAATAAACTTAAAGATTGTAGTCCAAGAGGAAAATTATTTTGACAAATCAAAACGCACAACACACCTACTGTTATTATAAAACTGGTGAAATTTATCAGTTTCTTTTACTCTGCTGGTGATGGTGGTTGGGGGGGGAACAGCTGAGGAGTGTTAAGAGAGATAGGAGGGTAAAAGAAGAGCAGAAGATGGCAGAGCAATGGGCTGCTAGTGAGACAGGAGGAGAGGAAAAAATTCTCAATGATGAAACAATCTGTGCCGTTAAGCGATTGGACCAAACCTCCACCAATGGGAGGACCAGCTCCATGGCAACAGGCTCTGTCACCAAGAGAAAAGCAGCCACATCCCTCAACACCCCCATATTTTTCTCTTCCTTTCTGCTCTCTCTCATCCCCCCGTCCCCAATTACAAGGCCCAGTGTATTTATCAGTATGCGGACACATGGGGTACTCACATAGACATAAATATACCAACACAGACACACAATATCACACATCACAATGAGTTACTTATGGCAACACACTATCTTCAACAACACAGCTCTGTCACAGACACAACAAACAAACACATGCAACCCAAAAAGGCAGGGAGATGTACACACAAGTCGATCTAATGGGGCTTGCAAAGTGATCAGAATGAGTCATTCACAAACATTATTCAAATTAAAAATTTCCAACGATGCCCCTCTGATGTCTGAAAGCACACAATTCTGTTCCACACTATCCTGATGGGACCAATGTTTAATGGCCCTTTTTCACTATGGACTGAATTGTATGGAGCAATACTGAGCTAGTAGGCAGTTTCCGTTTCATTTACATGTAGTCAAACTGAGCTAAGCTAAAGCAACCTCGGACCTAGGTTTTCTGGCCCTGCTACAATGTTGGTCTCCACCCTCACCAGATCCATGATAATATAGTGGTGCACCAAAACCTGGAGATGGTTACAATATGAATTATCCAGTTTCTGTCATAATCAAATCAACACATTGTGTTTTGTCTTGAGGAGCCATTGCGTTCAAACACATACAAGTATCCGATCTCACGAGCTATCTGATCTCAGGACACATTAAGGATGCATTTGCTGTGTTCAGACTCATACTTATTTTAGATCATAAAGCTTGGATCAGATTTTAATACCAGGTTTAAGATCTATACAGTTCACATGGCTCGAATAGGATTCACCACCAGCTAAACCCTGTCCAAAACTGAAAGCATTCCAACAGTAGGAGGAAATGCTCTTCTTTCAGATGTGTGTGCAAAGGTAGGCCTGCAGGATGTATGATGTAAGCTAATTTCTTGAACATTGTTAAGATTGTCTAAACTATACCCAGATAATATATTCTTAATAATGCACAGGCCAACAGCTAGGTAAATCCAGATGGTGGTCACCGTCCTCTATGACCTGCACAAACTCAATCAACACAGTTTTAATGACAAGGGCCTGGCTGGGCTGCAATGCCAAAAACCATGGCAGAGGCTTGAGTGCAGCTAGTGATCCAGCCGAATAAACGTAGAAGTCAGGCGCTCGGCCAGTAAGCCAGACTGTCACTGCTGGACTAGCAGCGAGTGTGGTCTCTTACAATGTGGCATGTGCACTCCAGAATAGCCAGCGGGCAGGCAACATGCCAGCAAGCCAGTCATTCTGAAATCCATCCAGCCAACATCCAAACAGCAAGCACTGAGCCCAGTCTACCACCAAGCAGCCTCACTGGCTTCTCTTCAACATCCTCCTCCCTCCCATGTTCCTCGGGCACCTAGCCAGCTAAAAATACCCCCCTGAATCCCCCAGACCTGCAGGTCAGGGTCAGCAAACCAGACACTCACCACAAAGACAAATGCACTATTACACACACCAGATGAGATCTCAAACCCATCAACATCAAGCGCATTAACTGCTGGAATAGCAGTAACAGATACCAAAGTCAGTTTAATCCCAGGAAGATATTATCATGGCCTCTGTCACTTATGCATTTCCATTAGACCAGGACATCACCGTATAGCAATGTTTCAACAATGATGACACTGTTTGATAGAAAAATGGGAAGCTGATGACAGTTCTGCTCCTAGTTGGATGGACTGTGGTCACAAAATGAAATATTCTGCACAGACCATCTCTCAGAACTGTGAGCTCTGCTCAGCAGGATTAATGCTATAATTCGTTCTAAATTGATGTCATTTTTTATTTATTCTGATAAGATGATTAGGAGGTAGTGTTAACTCAAGAAGGTGCACATGATTTGTGATCTTGTGACAGTGGTGGAATATCAGTCTTGCTGTGTTGTGCCATCTGTTTACCTGTAAAACTAACCACTCCCAGTATCTCTGACTACTTAAGTATAGTGATTGTCTGTCCCCGCCTCCTTCCAGTTTTTCTCGTCTCGCAGTACACCATTCATTCCATCCAACCTCACAGACTCTTCCTTCCACTGGAATCATACTGTGACTGTGTATACAGGTTTTTAGACAGGCATTTAAAATGGTATACTAACTTGGCCTGAACAATCAGCTGATTGGCCAATGACAGGGGCCTTAGCAGGGTTGTTTTATTTGGCTATGTTTTGCCTTAAGTCATGTAAGATGCTATGCCAACATGAACGCTTCCACAAAGCAACTTTGCAGTTCAACCTGGAAGTATTTTGAAAGAATTGAATACAGAGAAATATGTTCTCTCTTATGCAACATGACTGTGTGAGAAAACCATTGAAACATGCAAGTAAATTAGCAGATGCAGCCTCAGGTGCAAGCCTACAGAGGTTTAGCATAGAGAAGACGAGCGCAAAGAGAAGAAAGTTTTATGTTTTTCTACCATTGCCATGCCATTCTTGCCATTATTACATTAAATTTGACATTAACATCTATTTCGACTGACTACTATGGCCCTGATTGCCTCAGTGGTTTTGCTATAAAGCCACAGGATGAATACTGCAATGTTGTCAGAGTATGACACATTTTAAGCTTTCTTATAGCAGTCGCAAGCAACACCTTTAGAGTTCAGTCGCACCCTCTTCCGTCAACTATTGAAACTTAAGTAGGCATATACAGTTTTTCTTTATTGATTGATCAGACTTAGGTTTTAACAAACCATATTGAAATCATGGTTTTGTTATTAATTCATAAAAATGTAGCAAGATATTCATGCTTTCTGGGTTTTTTTTATTTGTATGTGTTACTATACATACACCATACTATACACTTTAGTCATTAAGAGACACACTCTTCCTTCCAGGCTACTAACCTCAGTTTTAACTACATCATGGACTTCTGGAGGAATAGAGGTATTGGCATGTACAAAAGCATTACAAATACACATAAACGTGTAGTCACAGGTACATGCCAGCAAGAGATGAAAAACTGGAGAGGATGATATGCAAGGTACAATCGGCGTGCAGAGTGAGATTCCCAATACGGTTCTTCTTTAACGAGTCTAACACAATTGTCCTACCCACGTGTATGTTTATCTAAATACAAAACAAAAAAGTGTGAACCTGCTGAATTTAAAGTCAATTAGAGCAGCAGCCACTTCAGGGTCTATTATTGATTATTACCTCCTTTCTCTTTGTTGCTCTCTCTCTCACATTCGGGCAACACATTAACATTCACACAATACAAAAGTATTTGTATTTACTGAAATCAAGAAGTTTACATACACAGAATCAGTAGAAGTCTGCTGGTCTCCGAATGTACCTGACATGTTGAGTAATCATAGTATGACGCAAGCCTGCCCTTTGTGTAAATGTCTGAGCAGCATACTCTGATTAAGACATATATATTTTTTTTATTAATTTGCAATTGCATAACCTAAGTCTGTTATAAATTTGCCATTGCATAACCTAGGTCTGTCATAAATTTGCAATTGCATAACCTAGGTCTGTCTGTTAATTCTTTCAATTGCATTACAGCATATACACAATGTTTGAAAAAGCAGGCTTATTGCCTTAATCAAGGTATAATCTAAGTTTGAAAGTGCATGTGATTGACTGTTTTTCCCACGCATAGTCGTAATTAGTATGCAGGAGGGAACTGGGAGCAGCAACTACCTGGGCAGCAAAACTCAAAAGGAACAACTAAACAACAAAAGGCATGGACAGAAGCACAGACAAGGATGCACGCACCATTCCTAAAGCTGAGAGGATAGACTTCATAAAGTCGGTCAGGGTGAAGCTGCTGTCTTTAGACACTGAAGCTATCTACACATTTTGTTGTTGGAAAATATGACCAATGGTTACTGCTGCCTAGCAAACATCAAAGAGAGAACAGCGTTAGCTCTAGAAACCTGACACCAAATAGGCAGCTTCTATCTTATTTAGGGGATGCTGTGGCAGTCGTCTGTCTTTAGGACTTTTAATCGACAAGCTGGTAAAGTTATTAGATCATTGTCATTTTATGGGCAAACTGCTCACTGAATTAGGGTGCATGGGTTAGGGCATGAGGGCATTGTGGTTTATTGAAGGATGGGGAAAAGCGTAGCCCAATAGACATTGACAGTTATATCCAGCACAAGACAGATCTGGACTGAGAAAATAAAAAGAGGACATGATAACGATGGGTCTGATTTAGCAAGATCCAAGATCAAAAACATCAGAATAGAGAAAGAAGAAAAAGGCAGGTCCTCTAAACCCAAACTGCACTGAGACCATAAGGATGCCTTACTATTTATAGCAACAGATTTTTTTTTGTTATTCAAGCGGGCTGTGCTGTTGTGCTTTCTCTCTCTTTCACTGCCTTGCTATTCACACTGTTCCTGCACACTTTGTTCGTCAATAATGGGGGAAACACTGACAGGCTGGCGTGCTAATAAATGTATACAATCTTCAAAGATGAAAGATTTAATTTCCCAAGCATCAATAAATTGTACTAATCATAGCCCGCTGAAGAGCCCTTAGAGGAAACATTTAGGAAGACATGTAGCTTCATATAACCCCAAAGGATGTCCCTCCTCCCAGCACCGCCCCATCATTACAACTATTGCAGAATGATGCCCACTTCTGAGTGACGCTCCACCCACACCAGGCCACCTCCACTCTCCTCCTACACAGGGATGCAGTGCAAGGGAATTCCTCATTACATCAGCATTTGCCCTACTAAACACATTCTGTGTGTCAATATATGTAACCACCATCTGACCACTAGACACGTAAACAAACATCATTTTAATTAAACAAAATGAGACACTCCCTTCAACATGCAGGGGAAAAAATTAAAAAGTGGAAAACTGTCAAGCAGCAAGGCCTATTATTTGATTGTAATACTAGTTCAAGGGCCTAATTAAATACAATGCAATGGAGCTCTACAGCTATAATGAGTAGCTAATAGCAGCAACTACAATGAGTTGCTAGTAGCAGTAGAAGACAGCAAAAGGAGATGTACTCTTCAAAGCAAATCATATTTCTGAAACATTACAAAAGAATAACACTAAAAACATGTTGAAATAATAGGTTGTGATAAGGGCTACAAGTTGAACCCGATCCGAAGAGCTGTGAAATGAATAACAGGCTACATCTCAATCACTTACGAATTAATAGCTCTGATTGACAAAAGCACACTTACACAGAGCACACGCTTACTGTCGAGTTCAGCTTTGTGGATCTTCAGCTAACTTGGATTAGGTGTCTCACAGTGAAAAGGACTTATTGAAGGAGAAGCAACAGCAGAGGCAGCACTTGGACAACGATGACAGTTATGTCTTAAAGAATTGTACTCAATCAGATGAGTTTCTCAGTCCTGTTTTAATTTCTGCCTTACCTTGTCCATTATTCTCTGAAGGTTTAAATGCCTCTCCCCTGTTTATGGCATTGGTTGCCGCCTTTTTCTCAATGAAGCACTGGCAATACAGGAAAACATTTAGCAATGCAGGCACTCTCTCTCTCTCTCCCTTCTGCTCTTATGCCATCATGCATACAGTTTACACTGTTCCTTTCCCTCCCCTTCCTGAGAGCTCGCGTGCTCTCTCTTTCTCACTTGACTGTCTGTCTGTCTCTCGCTCCCTTTCTCTGTCTCTCTCAGTAAGAAAGGCAAAAGGCAAAAAGGAAAAACAGACAAAAAGCAAGAAACAAAGAAAGAGCAAGAAAGAAAAAAGCAATCAAGAAAACAAGAAAGAAAGCATAAAGAGGGCGTACAACCAAACATCTGAATATCTTAAGAATTTTGTGTCTGTCTGGACAACAAATGCAATAGGTTGAAACTACTGGCACTGTAGGAAATGGGTTAAGAATAGAAATGCTGCTACAAAAGATTTGCATGTTCTGTTTGGTGCCCACATTGCAACCCGTGCCTTCAAATCAAACAGAGGCAGTCAAAAGTTAAGTAGGGGACTTTGTGTAGGGGGGCATATGTCATATATCGGCATCTGCCTAGTAAGTGGTCAGGTTCTTCAGTTGATGCACGTGAGCAGGCTTAGCCAGGCACTGGACAAAATGTATGAATGCAGCTCAGCATGGCAATATCTAATTCAATTCAAGTTGCATTGTACAAGACATTCACAAATACTGACTGAACTAATATTTTTCAAGACGTCCCTCTGTTCTGTATAAGCAGCCAAAAGTATTTGCTCTTCTTCCTGCACTTTCTACGGCGTGAAATATTATGACACCCTTATCCTTTGTGAATCAATTTATCAGTGCTCCATTGAGGATGGGTTTTTCAAGTCTCAGCGAACATGCTTCACATAGCATCAACCTACTATGAGTAGATGAACTTGACTCCAAACAGAATACGTTCTGGAACTAGAACCTAATGTGGTTTGTCAACCTAGACATCAGGGTTAGAGTTCATTTTGATAAACCTGCTTTCAATAATACCCCCCACATCTGATGTTAATTAAGAGTCCACAAAGTTGTTCCACATTATGTAAAGTAGGCAAGCCAAGCGGCCTTCTCATTAACAGTCTACAAAGACATGACATGATACAATGTGCAATGCAAACAAGATAATATCAGGAATGAGAATGGATATAAAACCCCTCCTGTCTTCCTTTCCAAGACAAAAATAAGCCAACTTAAAAATATCAAAATTAAATAACTATTTCCATTTGTTATTATCAGTACAAAAACATAATTCAGAATTTTGTCTAGACATTTTACGAAAGATTTGTACTCTTAAACCATCATAGTAGGTATGAAAGAGGGAAATGTGACTCACGCTCCCAAATCACACAATTCACTTTGTACACAAAGCATACAACTTGTTAGACCACAGTAAGTATTTATCTTCTCATTTACCCTGTGCACTGATGTACTGATCAAAGAATCAAAGATTCCAAAGTTGAATAATTTCCCCCGTTTCTGCATTCTGCCTCTGTAACGAATAGCCTAAATCTATGAACACAGAGAAAACAATCTATAGTTGTATTCTGTTCTGCAATCTTTGAATCTTTAAAGCCCCAAATCCCAACAGGATAATTCAAGAGAGACACAGGCATCACACAGTTAAGCATATGTTAAATATCCAAGATCTTTACATAGTGTTGATTTGTTGATTATTCAATGACTTAACGCTCCCCTAACTAAATTAGCAAGTGACAGTTTAATGTCACAAAAATCCTCAAGATGCATTCCCAAAAAATTCATTCCGTCTATTCTAATATTTGTTAACATACTGAAATACTGTTTGGTTTTTTTTGAAACACATTTTCTTCTAAGGAGCATTATCTGACATTTGTCTCTAGTCGACCACATGACTAAAATAAAGGAGATGTTATGCACTAATGCCACCTAATGCATCCAGCCATGTCCATCAGCTACTGCGTGTGGGCAGGTAGGTAGCCTTTATTTATTGGGAACACGAAAAGGGGAGGGAAAGAGGAGGAAATGAGGAGGAGCCGAGAGAAGATCAGTAGCCAAATATAAAACCATTCTGGACCGCTAACGTGCTCACCTAATGAGGTGCCAAAGTCTCTGCATGCGGCATACAACTGACTTAAGCTATTTGAGAACGAACAAAACTGATATTCCCAGTAAACATAGGAACATACAGGCTTGAATATTTACTAAAAACAGCTCTGAAAATGCCAGCGTTTTTGGGACTTGTGATTTTATACAAGCTGAATAAAGTCTGTTTTAACTAAATCCTTGATAACTTATCTTTACAATACTTTGTTGCATACCCACTCCTAGTGTTACTTCTGTGAAAACAGTTGAACAAACACTGTCTCCTTTGAACAAATATAACAGAAAAACACAGCTGCTATGCAGCTGCTATATACCATTGCAAAGCTTGCAGCCACAGAACCAGTTAATAATGTATACTAACCATGCACTGACAAACAGATACTGAAAGTCAAGATCCAGGGTAAAAGTAGCATTAAGAGGTAAACACCATAGGAAACAAGAGAAACAGAAAATGAGAAAAGGAAACAAAGATGGAGTAAGAAACAGAGGCAGGAGTGGTTAAGAGAAAGGAGGGAGAAAGAAGCAGCAGCAACAGCACCACGCTTGGTGCTTTGGCAGAGGTCTATAAATAGCTCTTCAAATCTCTCTAGAAAAAGCCACTCTTCTGCTTCTGCTGCTGCAAGCGCGGATTCAGAGGCAGAAAGAGATATGAATGACTGATCCATACCTGCTTCTGCCACTAAATCAAATAAAGACAAATACAGGAATCACATCCTATTGGATAATTGCTGTCTGATCTGAATTACTACGGCATGCAAAATATAGCATTAAAGCCACTTCAGCAATTTCGACTATCTTTGTCGGTATAAATGTTTAATGGGAAAGTGAATGCAGTGACATCAATTAGTCCATCTTTAAAATATAATAAAACTCATGTTCTGCAGCCATAAAAAAGGTGCAGTCTCTCATCTTCCGTCTTGCACTTAAACATGAGTGAGCTCAACTCTCAGATTTTACTTAATAATGCAACTTCTATCTGGCTACACTTGGCAATAATTAATGAAAAATCGCTGCTTGCACAGGTGTAAAAGGATGATGACAGACAAGCAAGATACTAATTCTCATCACTGGCCCTAGCAACAGCAGACTGTTGATTCAATGACTCACCTCCATCTATCCATACTATGGATAAAGCTTTTCTCAACTGTAATGCCTGATACCAACAGGCGCAATATTTTTCAGTGAAATAGGTGTCCAATATACAAAGAACAATGCAAAAAGAGCTCTAAAGAAGGTATAACAATGCCTCAAACCAAAACTACTGAAATACTGTTCAAGAATACTCCTTGGGCAGTTGTGATTGGTTTTGGTTGTGTTCTGTCTACAAAGGAGAAAAAAAATCTTGCATTTTCAAGACAGTCTGAACATCAATATGACTATTATGGTGGAGCCCATCTATCACTAACCAGTCTTGGACATCATCTATTTGAACTGTGCCAATAGATATGCATACTTTACCAAGAGCATATATTTGAATCGCAGCTCTCGCAGTCTGTGCTGTAATCCCACCTTGTTTGACACTACAGTCTTACTGTCTATTTTCAGCTCAAGTGTCAAAACGTGGAGCTAAAGCCAAGACAAAAAGAGGGAGTCTGTCATGCATTTCTTATTTCAATATTTCTGGCCCGGTTTATGATTAAAAGATTGAAATTAACTATGGATTGGAACTGAAATGAATCCCATACTTGTGTTTGTTTATGCCATAAAATTGAAGAAATATGCCAGGGCCTAAAACCATACAAAATTAACTCAACATGGAGAGAGCATAGGAAAAGAAAACAGACTTTGGTGCAGACATTACAAACACAACCTCATTAGAGCATATTCAAATTGATTACATACCTATTTATAAAAAGGGTTCATTTACAAATGCAACTTCGGATGCCACTTATTATGTCTTAAAAATCATTTCAGTGATTGTAACTTCCACCTAATCTTAAGATAATATCAATGCCTCGCATGCCAATGCCAAATACACGACTGACTGATGACAGAAATAGCCTCGTTGTCGATAGGTAATGAAGGATCCGAGAATCCTACAATAAGCATTTGAATCGCTTCATTCTGATCAAAATAAATAACCACTCAATCGCTTCAGTCACGCAAGCTCTCAATGGGGACTTTAGACTTTTTATCTAGCCAAGATTGTATGGATATACCATTAACATGGCCATCTCATGTTTGGCATGGAGACCACGGACTTTAAAGATGGTGCTTACGTTACATATCTCACTATAGATCGTGACATCTATTTAAAGTTATCTCAAGTTATATGCGGGGTTCATCTTACCTTTTGTTTGGCTGTACTTTCCGAGTCTGTGTGAAGAATTCTTCCAAGTTGTGTCTGTGGAGAACAGATCGTTGTTTTGTCAGCGCCACTGCCGAGGCAACTGGCTGAAAATGCTAGCTTGTCCGCACGCTAACAATGGCTAGCTCTAGGCATTAGCTTGCTTCATTGGCGAATATAATTAGCCACCTACAGCAACTAGCCACATTGCTAGTGTTAGCTAGCCTTTTCTTTACAATGTACGATAGCGCCCCGGCGTTGAGGATACCCAACGTGAATACTACAGCTAGTTAGCCAACAAAGCAAAGGATGTTTACAAGAGGGTTGGGCTGGTGGTAGAGCGGTACTTGCCCTGTCAGGCCTGAAAACAGGACGAGCTAGTTGGTACGGTTAGCTAGCTCTCCGAATGACTTACCAATGCTAATATAAATGGTGCTGCTAGCTTGAGTTGGTTCACTGCGACCCCGACTGTCAAAATAGCGCCGCGTGAGAGCAGAGCGGCATGAAGGTTTAGCACTAAAGAATCAAAGCTAACGAGCTAAGGCTACTCGAATCCGTTAAATGAACACAGCTAAACGACAACAAAAACACCAAAGAATAAAACGACACAAATGAAAGAAAAAAAGAAACAAAACGCTATCCCCCTGCTCGCTCTGGCTTGTGTGTGTGTGTGTTTGTGTGTCAGCGTCACTTTTTTCCCCTCACCGACAGTTTACGTCAGCGGCGCACTTCACAAGCCGCGGGCAATGTGATACGTTTATGTATCACCGATCCACAAATTCAAACGGCCAAGATTTTGACTATATGACCACGTGTCAGTCGGATAACATCATTTTTGACATTCATCAAATTTGGCTCGAAATATTTACAAGTTAGAGTAGGATTAATCTCCTAAATTACTGCAGCACAAACACGTTTCTCTCACAGAGCACGCTTGGTTAAGCTAAAATCTTAAATGCACATTATCAACTTTCTGCACAGTAAATAATACCAGACACTATTGACTTAAGAATGCAATCTGATAAGTTAAAGGTTATATTTGGGGTAAACATACCTTTCCGGACAGGTTAAAAGTTCAAACAAACATGAAAGATCGTATAGACAGTGGACGCTGAGTGCGATGAGAATCGTTTTAAATTGATTTACTTCATATATTTCGGTAGGTCTGTGAAGTGTCAATTGTGTTGTAGTTCCCCCAATATGCCACATGTCGGCAGGCTAGTTCTGCTATAGCAAAGGCTCCACCAGTTTTGTCGTTTCTGTATCTTCTGAACAGATCTATCTATCTATCTATCTATCTATCTATCTGTCTGTCTATCTATCTGTCGTGTGTTGTGTAGTTGACTTCATGAAGACAATGGCAACATATTTAGAAGAAAAAGCAAGAGCGTGTAAACTGACAGTTAATCTTATGCCTGGTGATCTTTTTTTTTTTTTACAATGTTACAATGTTATACATACTATGTTTATACTGTAATGTCCTTTTAAGTGTTACCATGATAGACTCCATTATAGCAGTTTATCCATACAAAATACAATCATTTCACCAGGCTGTGTAGGAGAAGGGCCCTCAGGATCTCCATTACACCTCTGGCGTCAGGAAAATGCCGCTATCCACAAAGCCCTCAGAGAAATACTCAGGCTGAGCTTCTAACCCCCCATGCTGTAAGACAACCAGCTACAATCAGCACAATCAATGAAAATCTGAAACTCTCTGTTTAGTTCAGTTCACTCCTTTATTGCCCCAAGCAAAGAAATTCATTTTGCTGCAATGCAATATACAGACAACAAAATTATATATATATATATATATATACAGTATATCTACAATGAATATTGCTCTTCATTTGTTCAACAGCAGCTTGTAACTTTTATTGTGACTGCCACATTTGCCCTTTATTAACCTCTTACACTGAAGTAACCACCAATGAGTCAATCTTGATAAACAGTAAATTCTCTTGAAACCCACAGTTTCCCAAGATACTAAACGTATCAGGCTGCATTCCCGGGAAATCTAGATTCAAGAGATATTCAAGGGAAAATCACAGCTTCAAAAGCACAACTTCAATAGAGAACAAATAGCTTTTTTTATGTTGCATACTCAATTATTAATAGGTTACTAATGTGAAAAGGCCCATTTAAATCAAAGTCCTTTAAATGTTTACCCTAAAGTAGCCCAGTTAGCAATGAACTCGTCAGCGTATTATGGGGTTAAGATGTGTTACTGTCTGGCATTTGTGTGAAATTGGAAATATTTAGCGTAAAATTTAAAATGGTATTTTCTGCTTCCAGTGTGGAATCCTCCAGAGGCATTTCACTGCACGTTGCTCAGTATAAATTATGTGACAAATAAAACTTGACTTTCTTGAATCCTCACTCTAATCAAACATGAGGCAGCATGTAGGCCAATTTGTCTGTTAAACTTTTTACCCTTAAACTCAAAATACAATTTGCCGTGAGAAACCTAATGATATACTACAGTCAAGTACAGACAGCAACTTTACAAGTCTCTCCCTCTCCAGACACACGCACACACAGGGCACCAGTGCTCGGTACATTGTGCCCTTATAACATGACTGAACGTGTTTCAATTGCGCCGTTTGTCCCTCTCGTATGGCCCCAAGCGCGTTTATTAGATTTCAAAGTAAAGTGAGATTGATGTGGGGTATTAGGTTCTCAAAGCCTTTTCTCATTGGGTCATAATAGTGCGCATAATTTCCGCGTTGATCGTGACAATGGTGCCCGACTGATTGTGGGCGCAGTGGTATCCTGAAACTGTGCCATAACCAACTTATTCCATAATGCAACAGATTCGTCCTTATATATCAAAGAGGGTGGATCGGCGCCAGTTTCCGTCCTTTACCGGAATTTTGCCGATCCCAGTGTCGTCTTCTTTTACCTGTGTATGCGTGTTTTGTGTGATGTGTGTCAGAGACGCCGAGGCAGTAATTTCCTGTATGCCCCGATGCTCTCATTGGTGCGTCCCTCTAACGTGTCACCAGTTTTGGTGGATTACCCCAGATATCTCCAGCATCGGCTGGGTGAAACACCACTTCTGCAGCTGCAGCAACAGGACTTCACACAGCACTTGAAACATCCACAAAAAGTCGGAGAAACGAATTTCTAGCTTCATTTGCTCTCTGCGTGCCGACCACTAAAATGCATTTATTTACTTCGGAGTCAACATTTTTGGTGTTGGCATCTTTGTTGGCGAAGGCTCTTTGCGCCTCTCCCGGTTGCGCGTCCTGTGGCTTCCCGGCGATGGACACAGACACCGAAGAGAGGCTGATGGTAGAGATGGCAAAGCAGCAACTCTTGGACAAACTGCACCTGAAGGAAAGACCGAACATCACTCAAACGCTGCCCCGAGCGGCGCTCCTTACTGCGCTGCGTAAACTGCACTCGGGGCGCGTCAGACAGGATGGAACTCTGGAACTGGACAACAACATCCCTGCCAAAGATCAAGGCTATGAAATAGTGAGCTTTGCAAACACAAGTAAGTTTGTTACTCGTCACTTACACTTTCCGGCTATTTCCCTTTCCCCAGTAAAAATTCTTTAATTAACTTTTGTGTGGAATATCCACAAAATGAGGTCAATGTTTCAACGTCTCTTCTTAAGTTGTATCGTTAAGAAATGTGGTTAAACCATTTGTCCTTAATAAGTATGATTGTACAATTGTCATTTATGCCTACATTAATGTTGCATGGTAGGTTGAGAGTTAATATTCAGAGTTAAAGGTTATAAATAACAGCACAGTGCTTAAACTAGAAAGAGGTGGAATCATTTTGTTCCACATATTTATATTTACATATCTATCTATATGTAGAGTATATATATGTATTCTAGATTTTGCAGTGGAGATTAAAATTATTCATCACTTTCTCTTGTGCCAAACAATTCAAAATACTCACACAATGCTCTTTTTTACTGTCACTGATCCAGATGCGACAGACAGCAACAACCTCAGACTTGCGTTCCAGTTTCTGCAGGAACATGGCCAAAGTATCCAAGTGCTGCAGTCTTCTCTGTGGATCTACGTCCGTGCCTCCCAGAACCCTCACCGGGACTCGCGCCTCTCTGGCCGGGTCTTCCTTTCCTCTAATGCTGGGGTGCCCGGCTCTAATCCTACCCTGGTCGCAGAAAAGATGCTGGAGGTCCAGGAGAGTAACTGGCACACCTTCCCCATCACTCGCGTACTGCAGTCATTCCTAGATGGCGGAAACCCCCAGCTGGAGTTTGAGGTGAGCTGTGACGATGATGGGGAAAATCTCTGTTCCCTGGAAAGCCCAGCTGACACCCCATACCAGCCCTTCCTGGTGGCCCAGGTGCGTCTCCGCGACACCCTGTCCAAGCACTTACTCAGGAAACGCTCATTGCGTTGTGGTGATGATGTAAGCGTGTGCTGCAAGAGAGACTTCTACATCAAATTTAAAGACATCCAGTGGCATGATTGGATCATTGCTCCTGAAGGCTACCACATGAACTACTGCATAGGTCAGTGCCCCCAGCATCTCTCCGGCTCCCCAGGCATCGCGTCCTCATTCCACGCCACCGTCTTTAGCCAGCTGAAAGTCAATGGTATTAACACAGCTTCGACCTCATGTTGTGTTCCTACTGAGCGCCGGCCCCTCTCTATGGTGTACTTCAACTCTCAGCACAGCATCGTCAAAACGGATGTCCCTGACATGATCGTGGAGTCCTGTGGATGTACATAAAGGAGAGCCAGAGTGTGAGAGAAGTGCTGAGGTTAAGTTTATGCAGGTTTCTTTTAATACAGAGAATGAAACAGGAGACAGGCAGTTGGACAGACTGACAAAAGTAAACAAATGACATTGGAATTCCGCAGTTTGGAATTGTGTTATGTTTCTATGCAACAAGTGTGCCCTCAAAATGGTATCACAACTCAAAATTTGCCTATAAAAATGAGATATGCAGAGCATCTAACGAAATGCATTCACTTTTGAGATGATTAGTTGAACAAAACCCAGAGGAATTATTTGAGGTGATTGTTTTTCCAAAACAAGTTTTGGAAAGTGACTTATACATGTTTTGAAAAGTAAGAAGCACCAAGTTTGCTTTGTCCTGTATTAGACACACAGGTGTTTTTTTATGGACATACAAACAAATTTTGCACAGACAAACAAAAGATGACAAGCACAAAGAAATTTAAAATAATATATGATGTTATTACAGACACTTAATATATGTAATAAGGTATAAAACCAAAATTGTTTGTAGTTTGTCTTGTTTGTTAGTATGTCAAGATGAAGTTGGAGAGAAAAACCACATTTATCAAACCAAAGGATGAAAACACATTAAGCATCATGTCCAAAGTGAAATTTACAGTTCCAATCTTTCATTTTTTTTTAATGTAGAAGGTATTTATTTCATGCATGTTTTGCTGGTGGGGCTCAGTTTAAAGATGCGCAACATATTTTGCCCAAGGAAATCAGGACCACAACTGACATCACAGTAAATTTTAAATTGTGAATGAGCTTTGTTTCCAGTTTGTTGCATGCTATAATCAAAGTGTCCACATTTAGAAGTCTAAGTGTATGTCTTATCTAATGCCATTGTTTTAAAGTAAGGCTTTTGGAGGTTTAAAGAGATGCTAGATTCAAAGTGTGCCTTCCTAATGAACTCATGACGACAACCTATAAGTTGGACATTTATTATTAACTCATCTCAGCCATACAGACAAAAGAGAATTATTTCTACATTCATACTACTGTCTATGCATATCTGTTTTACAATTATCCACGGTAGATTTTTGTGACGGATACATTGTAATACTACAGGGAATTATTTCAATATTAATCATAATTTTACTTTTTGTTGTATTCCACCCGACAAGCATCACCGCACTTCAGTGTAGATCTGATAAGAAGCAGGTGTTATTTCCGAAATGCATGACAACACAGACAGCTGAATGTTGCATAGAGGTTGAAATATGTTTGCTCAGCATCCTGACTGTATTATTTACACTAGATGGCTAATCAGTTGGGCAACTGTGGTTCTGACGGCATGTGAACTGATGGTCATTTCTGAGCAGCTTGAGTAAACATTTAGCTATTGCCTCAGTGTCAGGTAATGTGAAGGTCTGTGAGGGAGGTGGGTCAATGGCCATGTGTTGTTGCACGTTGGCATTCTGGCATTCATAACTGTCCAAGTCTAAAGTTTTTTTGGATGATGTGAAGTCATTTGATATTTGGCTGAAAGTGATCTGTTAATCATTTTTGGGGGATTTGAAAATGCCTGCTTCTCAGTACATTTACACTCATCTTAGCTATGAAGTAGGTATAAATCTCCTTAGCTTCATAGAGAGTAGTGTCTTAATGATGGCAATAAAGAATTATTACACTGTGGTACAATCAGGATAAAAAAATTTTTTAAGACTTTTTAATCTCAGTTTTGTCCAAACTGGCCATTCCTCATCTACACCGGTTATCATCTCTCTTTATTGCCTCTGAAAGCTGCACATGTATTATCACTTTACTGTTTAAAACCTGCATATAACAATCTAATGCTGGAGTTGAACTTTTGTATTATTTTGCAAGCACTTCCTGTCTCAGGCCTGTGACATTGAAGTGCCATCCCAATATTGCTTACTAAGCACTTTATTACCTTACTGTATTTCTAGAGCAAATTATGCTTGAAGCATCTACTAAATACGCAATATCTATGGTGGACACTACCTAAGTAATGTAAATGTGTAGAGCAAATGTCAATCAGGTTATTTTCTTAAGCTCTAGTTGTGTTTAACCATGTTAATGAATTTCTGTACATTGTAACTGGTGAAAATAGCACCGGGATTCTGTTTCAATTCAAAGTAATAATAATCTTTATTTTTTATACAATACTATATTTTCTTTGTAATAAATACCTTGTAATAGAAATTAAAATGTTTGTCATACTTTTGCTCCAATGACACAATTACGGTGATACTGTATTTTAATAAATATATATTTTAAATTGACATGGCTATTTCCATTTTTGCTCATGCACGGTATAAAATGTTAACAATTTTATCATATAATTACATATTCATTATAAAATGCATATTTTTTGATGCAGCATAAAATGATGACCTATAACAATTACAACTATGCAAGACACTCCGCCTCAACATTGATATTCTCAATCTTTGCAAGTCAAATTCCAAAAGGAGATGCAATAAATGTGGCGTCAATATGCATGGGCCGTGATCTACTAAACTGATTTATTTTATCCCGGCACAATGACCGAATACATCTGACTCCTACACAATAAAGCTCAACCACCGATTTTTGTGATATTCCAATTTCAATACCAACTTGGTTGCGGTACAGAGGTTTCAAATAGGTAGAAATAAATGGAAAGGACGCACTGTCATCAAATTTCCAATTTCAGACTTCCAACTGCCATGTAATCAGTGGGGTGAGGCAAAGGTATATTTGCTCATCCAAATAAAGAAAGTGGTTGACTGTCTGTGTTTGACGTGTAAACAGTTGTCAGATTCCCCTGGCATATTGTCAGATTGTATGTTTGCAAGAGGGACTGATGAATATCTAGAGCTGGACCAATAAATTATTCACTGTATTTTTACAGGAACTATAAAGATATTATCTAGTCAATGTTGGCTTTAATTTTTGAGGTACATCTGCTCCTGCAGTGCCTGTTGGGATTAGATTCACTTGGATTAGTATAATTTTTGTATAAGTATAAGTATATTTTACCACCCTTGCATACAGTATTTGTTATGCACATACTGGTCACAGCACACAATGCTCATGAGCTGTAAAAATACACCAATTAAAACACAAAACAGCATGTTAAAGCAACATATATCTAGTGTGTGTATATATATATACATATATACTGTATGAATATAATGTCTTGCAGTATTCATGCTGTATTTGAACAGCATATAACCACAAACAATAACTCACTAATGTATAACATAATAAAATATTGTTATAAATATTTCTAAATAACATTAAATACAAACCACCGTGTCACGTGTTAAAAAAATCCCTCAGTAAATGTCATGACTTGCCAAAAACCTCTGACATGCATTTTTCAAAGCATTAGGTAACACGTGTCCATGTCAGATGTTCCCATTCAGTTTCTGTGAGTTTGTGTGTGCCCATTGCTATGCTCTTTTTGACTTCACGGAGGTCTTGCAATTGCTTCCACATTTTGGCTTGTATTTGTTCATAAACAGTCCCCACTGCCGGGGCCTTTGGTCACTCTTTCTAGCTTGTTGGTTTTTGCCTCTACTCAACTACCTTTGGTTTTTGGAGTTTTTTGTTTTCTGTGGCAGATCTCCTCCCCTCTGAACTTACTATATGTCCTAAATAGGTTGTGCCTGTCAACCCAAATGCATTCTTTGCTTTTTTCAGCAAAGCTCAAACCTGCCGGCCATAACTCAATGCTCTTAGTCTGGAGTTCTCGTCATGCAGGTTTCTGCCAATACTCTCACAATCATCAAGTTCAAGATGTTACAGCATATGGCAGTTCAATTACCGTTTCCAGTCATATTAAGTATTATGTATTTCATAGAATGCTGAGGGAGAGCATCCTGTTCCTCAGGGGAAACCAATTATTCTCTGAGATTTTCCATGTTTCTATTTGACTGCTATGTTCCCCAGTCAATGGGCTCTGTGATTATGCTAACCACTCCCATTTTTATGAGTGTCTCCAAAACAAATGAGCACTGTTTACATTTTTATTGTTTCATAGTTTATAATTTGCACCAAACAACTATCAACCTTATTGGTTCCTGCTGATGTCAAAACTCAGTGGTTTTCAATTTTGGTCCTCCAGTACTACAGCACTGCAGATTTGCTCCGTGTCTGTCAAGCTCTGGGAAGCAGAGCATGCCATCATGAAAAGAGAAACGCCTTTTTTAGATCAAGAACTCAGGCGAAGGAGTTGAGCATGTGGCTTCACTTGTGATGGTTTTAGACCATAAGCAGGTCACTTTAGTGTTTACATGTGAGCAGGTGAGAAGTGGTTGAAAACACTTAAATTATTGTATTGCCATGCTCGAGGAAAGAAGATGCTGACCTACTGTGGGAAAATTAATAGCCCAGTGACTCAGTGATATACTGACACACTGACATACAGACCCACTGTTTGCTGTGTGCCACTAAAACCCTAATCCTTCACTCCACTCACAATCCCATAAATCCCTTTGGGATGGTTGAAGATGTCAATCAGACTTGTCCCCTGTAGTGTCATGGCAGGACAACCTGGACATAGCTTTCACACTCTCCTTTCTCCGGTAGTCCTCAGAATACATGAGTAAACAGTAGTACCAGGTCAGGCGATTAGGTTGTTACATACAGTATATGTTATAACAATAATCATTATATATCTGTGGAATTTGTTGTTGCTTTGTCACTGCATTCATATGTCAAATTGTTTTTCGGTGTTATGTATTGGGTTATGTAATGTTAAATACTTTGACGTGCTGTTGACTAGGGTCAAATCCCTAAGCTGGTAGATCAATTAATTAATTTAGCATACTGCATTTAAGATGTGGATTAGCCAGGTCAGTGAACTTGTACAATTCGCTGTGCAAAAATAAAGTGTATCCCTATCTGTAATATTGTCACACAGATTTATGGTTGTGAAGCAGGTTATATTGATTTTGTTTTTGTTCTAATGGTTTATATCTGATTACTTATCGACAAAACAATGTGAAAGTTGTACTAAACTATTTTCCAGATCATACACAAGTATCATATAAGCACTATCCAACTCGTTAAGGGGAAGAGTATATACAGGGTAAGTATAATATAAGTATAATGTGTAGATTCCATTGTTATCTTAAGTTAATATAAGGTGACGTTAGTATGCATTAAGCAGAACTCATTAACCGAAAAAGTTTGATAATTGGCTTTTATCATTTGAAAATTATGGGCAGAAATCCCAAACACATTCATATATTGAGAACCATTCCAAAAAGGCCCCGGTGTCTTGTGTTGTTGTTACTCCTATGCGCAGTGACTTCAAATAACTTAAATCCACAGGATGATCCCATTACGGCAGACCCAGTTACCTGTTATATCTCTGTGTGTTACATCAGAACTGCCTCGTTACAGAACAATATCCTGCAGCCTTAATGTGAACCCTGCTAGCTAGAGCTGTTTGACTTGTTCTTTACTGTAAATGAGGTCACAATTGAGTTCAACCCACTGTACAATATATATGTGGATAAACACAGAACATAACAGTACACAAAAAATAGGTTTTAGCAATGTACCAGAAGTCATAATATACATTATCTAATAAGAATAATATCATAACAAATATAAACGTCTTTAGTTGAGGATTTAGTAGATGTACTTATGCATTGTTTGTTTAATCACTGCTTTTTAATGATCCATAGTGACAATCTGGAGGGAAACTACTTGAACTTTTGGCAACCAAGCAAATCATATAGCACCATTTGTACTTTGAATAAACAAAAATGATCTTTGCGACGAAAGTGAGACTATAAGTCTTTAGAGGTGTTCCAGGAGGATTGAGAAAGATTGTACGCTGGTTGTCAAGAAAATTGTGAGCCGTCACTTTGCATGATTAAGAGATAGATGGATCCAAGATCATTTAAAGGGTTTAAGAAAAGCTGACTGACTTCGTTGTTAAAATGTCAAGAGCCTGACACTGTGAGAGTGATGCTTCTGGGCATGTCAAACTGGCAATTTCTATGTGAACGTGTCATGCTTGTTAGTTTTCTTCTCAAGCCTCTGCTTGCATTTTCTTGCTGTTCGATCAAACAAGTGGACCATTACAAGCAGGCATATACAGTATATAATTATAGATGTATTTTTACTCTCAGAATAACTCGAGCTAAACTTTTTTTAAACCACAGAACTCTACAATAACTTACCAAGGCATCGGCCAGAGGCAAGTCAGAGTTGATCGTGGAATCCATCTAAGCCATTATAAACATGTCTAAACACGCACAAGGCCTCCTCGCATGATAGCTCAAGGTTTCAGTGCAACAGGACACCCTTTATGAATAATCTGTCCCACTCCAGCATACTTGACAATCACTAAGATGCAGCATGAATATATGCCATGTAAAGACTGGCACATGCGCTATGACTTGAATAGGCTTTCTGTTGTGATCAAATGATCACTTAGCAGGCAACAGTATGCTGTTACAGATCTTAGTCATGATGATCAAGGAAGCTTTAGATACCCAGTGAATTTGTTCACCAGACATTATATTTAATGACAAAGTTCCCCCTCTAAATACTTGATAGATGTCACTAGAAACAGCCAAAGTCCATCCAAACATCAAAAAACATGGGCACCAACATGTATTTTCGAAAAAATTTCCACCTCTCACATGAATTTAGTGTGTGTCTTCCAACTGCTGGCTACACAATCACTAATGTCGGTTGTAATTCATGAATGCATTACTTGAGGGACGTCCATCACTTTAAGATAGAAACTAGAGTAATACGAAGTCTAGATTTCAAGGATACCGCTATGTCTGATATATAGGGGGTGGGAACAAAATGCATATGCACCAATTATACTCCTTTTCAAAAAAGTAGATGCACAGCAGTGATTACCACTTTAATAATGAGTAAGAATCAACTGGAAGCTGTAGAGCAGTAGGAGTATTGTTTAGTTTCCTTGAGCTAAGTCTACAAGAATCGCCCACAAAAGTGATTTTGTGAATGGAAAATTTCTCACAGCTCTTACACAGTGATATCCTACTATCCCACCACATTGGGGTGTTGCTCAAACATTTTGTGACCTTAAGTTTTCACGTCAATAATAAGACCTCATAAGTTCCACTTCTGTCTTATAGGTCACAAATTGTGTTATTAATTTATTTGTCCCACACATTGACCGAAAAAAACTCTACAAATAGGCTCTGGCATTGATAGAAATTGTGTTTACTTGGCCATTTGGGATCAATTCCTGCTCATTGTAACTATTATATGGACTTTCAAATGGTCCCTTTAGTTTTAAAAGCTGTGTACCTTTATATGTTGTGAGCGAGTGATCCAGTCTGGACAGGAGGTGCTGGAATTAAATAGCTCAGGAGCCAACAAGCTTGTGCAGTACAGCTCAGGGAATTAATGTCACAGTCCTTGCTGTTCCATCTTAACCCTCGTTGAAGTCTTACCACACATAATTTCCTACGGGGACCTAATTCTCTCAAAGAAGTGGCATCTAACCAATCAGATTACTGCTTACTGCCTCCCAGCTCGTCAGCTCACACATGTGACAGCAAAGATGTGCTGTAGAGCTTTGCGAAGACTTTCCATTACTGAACAATGTGTGCTATGTTCATTTAAACTAGTCAAAGATGCAGTGTACTTATATATATATATATATAATATTTAGGACTAGTTGCTATTGTTTCTGTGACCCTGACCTGAGTAAGCAGGAGAACAATGAACCGATGTATAAAACTAATCATAATCAATAACTTAGAATTAAAGAACTCATGAAACAAATGACAGAGATGCTATCTCTAAAATAATTAAATACAATTTATCACAGTCATATTGTGTCAAAGACTAGATTAAAGTACTGTTTGGAATGGATACAGGTGTAATTTTGCATTGGAGGCATATCAGACAGAAGTTCTTTTGAAAGGCCACGTTGTTCTTTTTACTTTGAAATATGAGAGGGCAAACCATCCGATTATCCATGTGTACATGCAGAATTTTCTTTTATTGTGGTGGATTTGTATCCAAATGAAACTAGATGCCCACACCTCTTAGGGAGTGGTGTTGTGAATAGACCCTATCAAGTAGAACTGAGACTTTTAAAAATGTTCAATGCAAGCAGTTGTAAAAAAATAAATGATGGTGCTAATAAAAATCTTTTGCATTCATACCCAGTCTACAGTCTTCACAAAGGCCTCTCTTGTCTCCTGAACTATGTTTGCTGAGTTGATGTGAGATCTGGTCCATCTGGTTAAAGTTGCAGGGCTGGAACAGACAGTAAGGGCAGTAATGAGGCAAGGGCATGTTTGAAACAAAGGTTAATTTCATGCAATTACATGCAGTTTATCATAATGGACAAAGCTACATTTGATTCTGAAACATGGGTTCCAATTGCGAAGATTCAGGAAGTATGTACATCCTAAATATTTACATAACTTAATTAATCATTATGAAACGAGTAGCTTTTGGAAATAATCAGATGAACTCAGAGGAGCATTGTCCATGGGTTTCTTTTCCTTGTTAGACTTGCTTGTGTAATACTGCCCTCTGGCGACTGTTACTCAAACAAGCAGCTTCATTTCTTACTTTAAGATTACATGGATAATTGGACACCATTTACGACACATTTGCATTGACAGCAGTGTACAGAGTAGCTACAGTTAGATGCAATATAACTGCAATGCAATCAAATGTTTTTGTTTCTCATTCAATGCAGTGCAGTTTTACCGCACGAACAATAATGACATTTACGTACTCTGCAAAGTAAATAAACTATGAAAATGCATTAAAATGTCAGCAAACTTAAATATACAACATTCAATCACTTTAACTGATATAACACATTGTAACTGTGCTTCTATACAAGTTTGCTTTTGGACTTTAATTTGTCACTGAATCATAAAATAGAAGATGTCCTTGCTCATTCTAGGTCTTCTTTAAATTGTCTTACAGTCTCCTGTGTCTAATCCATTTAAAGCAGTAAAGTGAATTAAAATGGTTGACAACAAATAGTACTGACACATAAAGCTGCAAAACATTCAAAATAAATGCCAAATCTAGACTTTACAGTCTTTTTACAATAAACATGCACCATTCCACAAATATAAAGGAGTTACTTAAACTTGGTGTAACTCTTTAATGTGAATACAAAGGCAAAAAAACACTTTGCTTTAAGTGGGAATTTAACTCTTCACCTGACTTAAGAAAATCTCAATACATTATCATGATATGCATGTCATTGAAAACATACAGTTCATTTAACACACTGTAGAATTATTTTAATTGTTTTATTACTGATATAAAAGAGAAAAAATACCTGTGAGAGTAAATTAGGGAACTAAAACTTACTGTAAAGCTTACTCTAAATGAGGTATGTCAATTTTAAATAATCATGACAGGAGAAAATAAACTTTATAATATCTGAAGCCAAAATAGTCATCAGATTTAAATAATTTGCACAGGTAAAGATGTTCTTTTTAAATGATTTCATGTGTTGCATATTTATTCTAACTCATATTATCAGATTTTCTTTTAAAATGCAATGGTGTCCGCATAAACATAATTATTTGTTCGATATATATGATGGAATGCCTGCATTGGAAATACTATTAAATTGTAGGCAGTCTAAACTTCGAATTATTTGACATTCTAATTATTCGATACAATAGCAAAAAAATGTCCCTGGATGACTTGATTCAGTTCATAATGCTAATCCTGCAATATATGCATTGGAAATACATTTTGCAAACATCATGAATCATTGTAAAACAAAATCCTGTTCACAAACGACTAAATTTGCAAAACTAAATCATCTCTTACCTGGACACCTGCTGCATGTGACAGTGACTGAAACCTTTCAGCATGCGTGCACACCTGCTCCTCCCTTGTTTATCTCTCCTGTCCAGCTCACTCCCTTCACTGTGTGAGGGCCTGGGGTGAAACTAGTGCAGAAAGAGAGCACCTTTATAAGCAGCCGGCCTAGGACCCTGGACCAATGGGAAGAAAACATATGCAAAGGGCCATCTGCAATGGAAAAACAAATCCTGTAAAAGAATTTGTGGATTTTACTGCTCGGGTGAATGGTGTCCATCTGCCCAGAGTCTTAGTGACAGATGCATTCTTAACCACTCACTGGATAGCATACACTTTCCTCTGCCTCCTCAAGCCTGAAATAAACCTGGATGCAGTCCAACCTCCATTCATAAACCACTGTCTTTAACCTTTAGTAGTTGTACAACAAGACACACAAACTCTCTTAAACATCTTATATAAGTCATATAAAGTTATGGTTATGGTGGAGCACTGCCCTCGTGGTTGCAACTGACTTTGAGATTACATATTGACAAAGATTTTCTGTTAACAGCTTTCCAGAAAAAAATGACGTGCAGTGAAATACTTTCTTTTTAACATTTACACTGGGTGTCATTGCCAAGAGCATCACTTACCATCGCTGTAATCCCTCTATCCCTCTATCCCTCTGTAATCCCACTATAAAACCTCTATGAGCTTTGTAAGAAGACATATATAATAATTATTTCTGCCCCATTCATCTTTCTTATCACAAACTCACTATGAGGGCTTTGGCTTTTTTGTCAACAAAGACGGAAACTAACACTAACTTGGTTATACAACATAATATGGGTCCCATTTTATGGAAAGTGTGTCGGAATTGTGCACAGCATTGCAGAAGTTCACTTCTTTCTTCAATATCATCATTCAGCTGTTGGAGAACTACTCTCATGAATAAGCCCACTGGATGGTTTCTGCAGACTCCTTTCTGAGAAAAGACAAAAACAAAGAATTAATGCTCTGATCTGTAGGAGCCACACTGATTCAATAACTGAATGAATTTCCTCTTTCCTGTAAGATTCTGACTTCCCCTCTGACATAACAAATAATGGATGCAGACGTTCTTTTTCGGATGGACAAGAACACGAAGGGAACGTTAAAATTAAATATACACGATCCAGTGAAATCAAAGCCACATCACACTGGTGCACTTAGCATTTGCTGCTTCACCTTCATAATCCCTTACCATTGATAATCTGGTGTGAAGATGTTTCTGGTGCCATCCACCTGACCAGCTTGGGATGATCAGCCTGGATCAGATTCTCTCTGGCACACTGTAGACAGATAAAGCATATGGCTCCAGCATCTGTGGACCTGTTTATAGCCCTGTTGTATTTGCTGCATGGCTGCTATAGAGGCAGCTATATTGGGATTAAAGCCCACAACTCTCATTGACAAAATCTGATTTAATCACTGGCCGTATGTTCACAATGGAGTCTTGGAGTCTTACCTCAGATCACGTCACAGCTTTAATGTTGTCATGAGAAACACGTGTCGATTTATATTTGTTTAAAATGAAGGAGTCTATTCTGACCAAATTTGGTGGTCTCACAACTATGAAAAAATGTACACAAGTTGAACTGATGGTGGCGCTGTGAGAATAATACTTTGGAACCTGTGGAACAGGACGTGGGAGAATTGAAACATTCTTGGTTTGTCAATGGGGAAGTGGCAGAGAGAGGCAGTGTAAAGCAAGTGATGTTTCATTTGAGTTAATTATACACTTTGCTGATAGTAAAAATACACCTCTAGTTTGTATCTGTCAAAACAAACAGCAGAGGATAACAGAGAAGCAGCTTGGTAATTGGAGAACCATGTATTTAAACTCTTAAAATCCAAAATAGTAGCTCTCCCCCTTTTTTGAGGCGAGATGAACTTTCTCCCTTTTTCAAGATGTGTTGAGTGTCATTTTTACTTACCATGAATGCATCCATTTAATTTATTTGGACATTTTAGGGTTTGGACCCGTTATAGTCACCTCAGTTTGAGAGGTAGTCTTCCAAAATGTTTCAAACCGCTGTGCACCAGCATAATCACAACTGAACAATTATGCAAAATCTGCACATTGTATCATAAAATAGCGACATAATTTGGCAGATTACGTCCACATTACTAAAACAACAAACTAGCTAGCTGCTTAGCAACAAGTGTCACTCAGTTAGTTAGCATGCACTACTTAGCATCACTACAAACATGGTGAAAAGGCAAGATATTCAACATTTGATACATACTCTGAAATATTTAACACTTCTACGTTGTTATATTGTTTACGTTCTCACCTGTATTTTATTGTGTTGAATAAATTAAATTATTAAAGAAATCTGGGACTGAGCCCGCTTCTTCTAACCGAGGCTTTTTAGCTCCATTTCAGAGTGGTTATGTTGCCATCTAGTGGCTACTATTGGAACTGCATCTGAGCAGGTAAGGTTGCCTGCGATATATTAAATTCATATTATTTATTTAATATCAATGTTGTTATATTTAGGAATCGATTTTCAGCCATGGAGATGTAGAAATATCACTAGAGAAAGAAGGAAGTACTTTCAGAAAAATGGCTTAAATCACACTGAATGATTTGGATTAAAATCAGTTTGTATCTCAAATGAAATGTGACTTTTTATAAGAATGATTTGATACACAGCTAAACATGTATTCAGTGGGAAATAAATCACTGTAAATATCATACCTAAGTGTCATTTCCTGTCTCATTACCTTCTCTGAGTGAGCTAGAAAGAGAAATGTCACTTTCCAGACAGTGAAGTAATCACTCAATCATTGCTCCCTGTGGACATAATCAAATTGATTGCAACGTTTTATTTAAAATCCATTGGTGAAATTGTTCAAATTCTAATCATCACTGTAAACCCTGCAACCTTCATCCTTGATGGTCAGCCTGTGGTCTCCTTTTAAAAGACTTGTTAAAACCAATTTAAAATTCAGTGAGAATATTTTTACGTTCAGCAGTTACCTTTTGTTGGTTTCACAATGGTTGTATTTTGCTCACATCACATTAAGATGATGTTTGGGGTATGTGAAAACAGACACAAAGGATGAGTTTACATTTTTCTTCCATGTCCAGACCACATAAGATCAAATTGCTCTACAACAACTCAAATATGGAGAAGATTAACTTTTTCAGGCCATTTTTGAAAGTGGATTTAGATCCCAAGGCTTTATTCTATTTGTCTTCCAGTCCCATTTGTGAAACATTAATTCTGTTTGTAAATACAGAAAGAGTCCAGGTTCTCTTTTTTTTTTTTGCGCAGACCGCATAAAACCAGATGAGCCCGGGCCTTCTAGATTACATTCTTTGAAAAAACAAAAGAAAACTATAAAGGGCAATTTCGTCTGTGCTCGCCAACCAGATAAAACAAAGTCTACATCACAAACCGCTATATTTTGACTAAACTCTCAGAAGATGTATACAGAGAGCCCAAAGACAATGTGAAACCTCATCTGCAAAACATTTATTATTTTTGCATAAACTGAAAAAAGAAAACTTTATAGGCTGCTCTGCCCAGACCACATAAAATCAGATAAACCCAGGTCTACAATAAAAACATGGAGTTGTTTCACACAAAAGATTCCAAAGACCGACTTCACCTCTTAAACTCTATGGCAACCGCCAAAGGGTCAATTAGTCATAACATTTTATATAGAGTATAATTCTAGGGAAATGCCCAAAGTTTCCATGGATCCCAGATAGATTAGCATTTATTATTGGGACAGCTTCATAATATTATATTTAACACATCTACTATAAAGAGAAGTTAAACTCATTTTTAAATTTCACATCTTATAATAATATAATAATATACGATAATTGCTACTGTAATGGATTTTATGGTGGGCGTTAAATGGGAAAATCTTTAGATATGTTTATGTTATTATTTGTTTTAATACCTTTTCTGCAGTATACTCAAATTATTAATGGGAAATGGCTGATTAGATGTATCCAAAGTATGTTAAATAAGCCTAAACATTTTCTCAAATTGTATTAGTTTATTTACCAAACAATCCACCAGTGTTTGAGGGGTTAAACCCCATTTGAGAAGCAGAAGCTGGCTCCGTGGCTCCATGACTCCGTGAATCCAGAGACTCCAGTCCGTGTTTTGCGGTGCGCCCTGCAGCATCTCTCCACACGTAAGCAGCCACACACGCTGCCTATGAAGTTACACCATTAGAATAAACAAAACATTTATAGATGTATTATTCTAATTACTACACATCAGGACACTTTTAATAGACACAACCATGTGCATGCCGGCACGACATACACATATATATAAACCTATTCATGCTGTAATGTCTTTATATAACTAACTTTATAAATGTCTTCGGACTCACTTGAAAAGAAGTGAAAACATGAGATTAATAATCCGTCCTGCTTCGTCCAGTGTGTGATCCTGCTGTACACGTTACGTTAGGGAGAGAAATTCAGACAGAAAAACAAAAAAGTGAACTTCCTGTTTCGGGGTGGTCCACAGACTGTGGAGAAAGGGGGGAGGAAGAGGAGGAGGTGGTGGTGGAGGAGGAGGAGGAGAAGGGGGTGCGCATTCCCGCATTGGCTGTGCGACTGCAGCTCCGGCGCTTTGCGGGACTCCACACGGGCGAACATGGGGTGCAGTTTAGTCACCGTCCGCTCCAAGTGACTCAGACGGGGGGGAAAGCGATGGAAGAACGCGTCTGAAAGCGGATAAAGTGTCGACTTTTCTTTTTATTCGGCTCGGAGACGAACTCAGTCATCTCCATCCGAGCGCGTCTGGAGAGAGGGAACGGGAGGGAGGCTTTTTTGGAATCCCTCAGACTTCCACGGTCCCTCTTCCAAGCAGCCTGGGAACCGAATCAGAAAGTTTCATGCTGAACATTCCCGCATTCATTTAAGGTAAGAATCAATCTGTTTGAAATCACTGAAACTAAACTCAACTCCTGGGAAGTTATGTCTGTTTATATGGCATTATAATCACCCTGTCCTGTGTAAAGCAGCACCGGTTTTGCGGTAAAATCCCAAATTGTGTGAAAGTGATGATGTCACTTGACTAAACTGGGTGTTAAAGTTAGTAATTAATGTACATTCCACGTGCACTCAACCTGTGTGGCGTGATCGTTCTCAGGGATCATCCTGGTTGTGTACATTCTTGTCTTTTTGGATTTAGAAGTTTAGATTTGAGAAAGTCTCATTTAGTCCTGCGTTCCAGTATTAACAGGCTCTTTTAGGGCTCTGATTCCCAGCACATTAATCCTCATCTGGTGTTGCCTGGGGTCTCAGGGCTGCCCAGGAACAGCTGTTTGTTGTAACCTGAAATATTTGAGGTGCCAACATCCTTTTCCAAATGTGTTTCTGTCTGGAAACCCACTAAACTGCAGACAGCATCATCCACCTTGAACAGTGTGTAAGATTCTCTCCTTCTACCTGTCTCACACCCTCAATAATCTGAATAATAATCTGTGAGAGAGGTGACAGTAGCTGCTAATGTGGGAAGATTAGGATGCTGGTCTCTGTGCTGAAGAGCGTCAACAGGGAACTGAATAGAAGAGCCAAACACTTATTTATTCCAAACTGACAGTGAGAAGTGCTAAGTACACACACTTACAACCTAAACCGTATGCACACACACTCACACACTCACACACACACACACACACACACACACACACACACATCTACAGAGTAAAAGTCAAGAGAGGGGGAGAGACAATGAGTCATTTGGGGACTTTAGAACCAATGTATGCAAATGGTTTTCCAGTTTAATGTTGATTCCGCTCTTTAGTCCTCCACAGAGGGACTATCGGGTTCTTCTCAAGGTTGAACCGGTTTAAGGGAGGACCGTGCACTTGTCCTTTGGCCATGTGTGAAAAGCACAGCAGGGGAGCTTCCTCGCCCTCCCTGGTCTTTATCAGTGTGTTAAGGCCAAAAGGCACCTTAATGGGAATGCTCTTAAACAAATAGACCATACAGGAAGGAGCTGTCTTCCTACAGCCAGGACAGGGAGAGGACTGCTCTGTCTCATCACAGAGTCACCGCACTGATAAGGTCCAGTATACCTGGACCGAGTCAGTGTGCCATCTGAACAAAAGGAGGCGGTGCATTTTAATGTGGTTCACGGAACACTTCATGATGAGAGAGCCCAACCTTGAACAGGAAACACGGCCAGGTCATTACTTTCTCAAAAATGGCATTTTTTAATAATTCCTATCACTAATTTCCCAATTTCTGTGCTCACTTTTTCAACTTTATCAATTAATTTCATCCAAACACGTGAAAACTGCCACAACTGTATTATAACAACTTTGAAGTTTTGCCTCTCTTTCTCTAGATGACCACTCAAAACCTTCCTGATTTCCTAAAATATTGCAAAATTTGAATTTTTCAAACATAATTACAAATATAATAATAACCTCGTAACAACATAAAGCATCCCTCACTGACTGATTTAATGCCAGACAAAACGTTGTAACGTCGTTTTGATCCAAACACTGACAAACGTCCCCTCGTTCATCGTGGAGCGTCGTGAGAATCTCACATGACAGCGAGGTTTGGAAGATTTAGTGTTTTGCGTTTGGATTTGAAGTGAAACATTCTGAAAAAATGTTCCATCGTTGGTGGATTTGAGTTTGAGTGAGAAAATAATCCACAAACTTCAGTGAAATCAATGTAAGAGGCGAGACAAAAAAAATGCTAAGTTGATTGACAGTTTTGCAAAGCACCGAAAAAAGCATGGGAGCGATTGTAAAAAAAAAAAAAAAATTACAATTTCTGCATCGGTGCAGCCGCTCGTCATGTGACTCATGCACACAACACACACAGAAGCAGGCAGCAACAAGTGGTGTGTTTTTGTCCAGATTCCATTTTGGTCCCCTCAGCAAGAAACATGCGTCACGTGACACTTGCAATCCTGTCTCCCCCCCCTCACTACACTCCTCCTCTCCAATACCCTCCTCCCACCTTCCAGAAAGAGGTGGGGGGGGGGGGGGGGG
>OMNV01000482.1:58243-70865 GCA_900303265.1 Brotula barbata
CACCAGAGGTGGGGGGGGGGGGGGGTGAGGGAGACCACCCTCACTGGGATCACAGCCCCTCAATCAGGCCCTTTCACACCCTGTGAACCTGAAACAATCAGGGTTTAATAGCAGCTGTCTGTCTGTACTGGCCCGGCTAACCCGTGCAGGGCCCAGTGCAGAGCCCCGTGGGCCACGGAGAGGGAGACAGGCCGGGGGATGCTCTGATGGATACACAGGAGAAAACACACACACACACACACGCACACACGCTCGCTACCTCTCTGTCTTCATCACCTGCTTGTCTTTCCTCATCTCCTTTTCGTAAGAAACGACGGCGTTTGCGGCCCGCGTTCTCATCTCGCTAACATCATTGCGATTTTAACAAATTTGGCCTTTGTGTTGTTTTGAACAACAAATTTTTGCCACACGGTCAGACTCCACCGACGATGGTGTGTCGTGCAGGGAATCCCTTTTCCATTCCGTTCTGGATGATGGTGAAGTGGGACAGCAGAATGAGGAGAGCAGGGCGGACAGACGGGAAAGGCATTAGGCACGTAGAAGGCCTGAATTGCATGAACCACATGGGACAATAGAATGGGGGGACATGGGAAATATTCTGAAAATCATTCCTCCTGCTCACATGGTCCAGACTCACCCAGCATAAAGAGGATCAGGTCAAACGGGGTGTGCGGAGATGCAACGTTGATCTACGCAGACAATTCACCCGAAAAGCACTGGAAGCACAAAACGAGAAAGACGCGACATGTTTACATCATGGGATTATTTTAATGGACGGAGAATTCATCTGAATAATCTGAAGGATTAATCGCCACAGATATTTACATCTCATTCGTAGAGGCATTTCTCACAAATCTCAAATCTAAACTGCTGAAATCTAATCTATCTGGATCCATTAGATGTTGTTTACACAGATAGAATCGGTCATTTTTGTCTGGAACGGTCTGCTCGGCCGTCCCGCCGCATACAGGAAGTGCCTGCCCTTAGTCTGCGACGTCAATCCGATGTTTACGTTGGGCCTTCGTCGTGCAATATGCGAGGCAGTAGCTGTGTCTTATGTGCAAGACTTGCTAACATTTGGCACGTTCACAAGTGTTTCTGTGCAAGAATGTCCATGAGCAACGAGTGTGTGATGCAATTTCAAGCACGCCACTGACAGTAACAGACGGCATCCATCTCTTCCCCTCCGTTCCTCATCCTCCTCTCTCACCACCTCCTCCTCCGCTTTGAATGAGGGTGGCGGTTTTTAATACATTTGTCTGCGTGTGTATGTGTGTGCTATTGTGTGTGTGTGTGTGTGTGAAGGCAGCCAGTCACGCCGTCTACTGACTGTAGTCTCATGTGTTTGATATTAGAAATCAAACCAGCGTAATTGAATCCAGGTGAGATGGTGAATGGCTTTCATCTGCTCAAACCACAGTGATCCTTCTCACTCCCCTCTGTTACGTTGAGCCCCGTTAATGACGGCAGGCCTGTGATTGGAATCAGTGTGATTACACACACTGGCATGATGTAGGTCTGTTCGCATACGCGGCTTCAATTTGGGCCAAATTCAGTCGCGTTAATGTGTGTTTATAATGTTTGGGGACAAAAACGATGAAATGCCTTAATTGTTGTTTGATCAAAGTTTTAAAGTGTGAACCAGCTGAATCAGTAGACATAGGTACTTTTGATACATAGAGTATTTGTCCTTGTCCTTAGAATAAATAGGATTTTCTGAGTATACACGATCTGTTACGTAATCGCAGTATGAGGCCATTCTGCCATTTCGGTCGTTTTAAATGCCAAAATCAATCCATATAATGACATAATTTATGCTTATTACTCAGAGTAAGCATATTTCCATTTGTATTTCACTTTCAATCACATCAGGCTCTAATCGTGGCATTTGAAAAGGCAGATTCAGTGTGTTAATGGCAGTATCATCCAGATTTTGGAGCCATTTTATGGTCCTTTTCACAGTAGTAACCCACTAATAACTGAGTTTGCCTCTTGAATGTGGATAGAAAATAATAATTTCAAGAGAAACAAAATCACCTAAGTGACTTTTTTCCATTCATTCTTATGCTAGATGTGTATCCTGATACATTTGGTATCATCTTTGGAAACTCTGGGCCTTTCAGGAGACTTCAAAACACAACACACAGCACACACAGGACACATTTGTGGTTACTTCAGGTAAAGAGTTAAACATGGTCAAAGTCTGTAGATTTTTTAAATTTTGCACAGCTACAATAATACAATTTAAACCAAAAGAAAGTTCAGGCCACATTAGGTGCCTGTAAATGTGGAGTCGGATGAGGTGAAGCTGGATGAAACGTCAAACTGACTGAACTCTGTTTTTGCGTTTTGTGTATTTCCACACACACACGAGAGTATTCCTCTCCTCGCAAGACCGCATACCTGTACATGTGTTTCTGCGGCCGCGCACGTGTTCAATGTGTGTGTTCTCAGCAGCTGATGACTCACGACATACGTCCTGTTGGCATGCAGAAAGTGAAGAGGAGGCAGTGTTTATTATTTCCCCAGGTTGCCATAGACACGGTGCGTTCGGGTGCTGCCATCATCAACGTAATTGTAATGCAGTGTCTGCCAGTCGCCCTCCTCGCTGCCTGTTTCTCTTGAACTTCCACCAATTGGGAAAAGTATCAGATGAGTGTCTCTTCAGCGTCATAAAAGCAGCAGAGGGCTGCCTGGAGAGTTTTGTGTGATATCACGGTGGTAATTTTTGCAAATTAACCAAAACATAGTGATGAAAACTTTTCCTTTCCTGTGCAGTAAAACTTAATCTCTCGTTTTTATGAGATTACTACTTCCCAGCTTATACCCAAATCCCTAAATTTGCAGCAATGTTTTATGTGATTACCTTTTACTGTTGTAATAATGATTTCTGACTTCAGGAGGGGAGAGAGAGAGAGAGAGAGAGAGAGAGAGCGCTGAGGCTGATGCAGGTCCGTGTTGCACGTGTTTATGATGGGCCTGCTGGACGACAACTCTGTTATCTGAAATTAGATCACATACTAGGATCCTCAGGCTGACAGATGTCCCGGGCTGCTCCACACCACACACTCTTCATAACGTATACACACCAGCATCAACATATTGATTTTTCAAGCACACGTGATTATGCAGTGGTATGCATATGGGGGCTAACGTGTGTTAACATTTTAAAATTTAACAGGTCCATCTTCACAAAGTATTAACTTAGATTGTAATGAAAGTCCCCAAAGATGAAAAATAATATATCCACATTCTTAGGACGATTTCATTCTAGAATAACAGCATTTTTTAATTATAATTTATCTATATATTACAAGATGTTTTATGCATCGTCTACAAACTTTAACACATTAAACACACTTTAACCCAAATCATGAAGGATTTTGGACAAATTTAGTGGTCATTTTCACAGTAATACATTAATAAACAACACTAAAGAGTGTATAATATAGACAAAGAGTTAAAAAGAATCATAATTTCTAGAAAAAGTTTTTATTTAAAAAATCATCAATCAAATCAAATCAATCAAAATTTTTTCTACATTTAAAAATTCCTGTCCTTTATTTGTTGGTATCAGTTTATAGAGATTTTCCCAGACTGCATCCTGATCTAAAGAATAAAACTTTGTGATGATGGCCACAGTGGTTGTTCCCTCTGAGTTTAATAGGTTGAGCACGTTTTAAGATGTTATTATCTTTCAAATCTGTCCAACTGAAACATTGTTTGGTCCAAAATGGAGAACATTTCAATGTGCAGAGCTGCAATAAGACAACTTAAAACACTGGAATGCTCAGGCCACACTGGACTGTGGAGATGTTTACTGCATGAGAAGAGGAATTATGTGGTCGGATCCACAAATGACGAGGAAGAGTTTTCCCTGTGTGGCTTTTCCTCTCCCCTCTTTTTTTCAATCCGCTCCCACCGTTTTCGTCGAAATCTCCGTACTTTGCGCCTATCTTCTCTTTTCCCCTCTCTCATCCTTTCTCATCTGTTCTCACCTTCCTGTCTCTTTTTCTATTTCTGCTCGCTGCTGCTCTGCTTGACGGGACGGTTGTAAAAAGCTCCAGTGGTTCTCTGATGCCACGTTGACCAGATCAGATGCCAGAACAGGAAATCAGTGCACACACATGGACGTAACACGGTGACACACACAGATGACTTACTACCACCGCAAGCCAAATACAGGCCGAGCCGTCACTGATACGCTGACATCAATCTGCTGTGGGGCAAAGGTAACGGCACCCTCAGTCAAACGGCCTCATATTTACATCAACGTACTTTACATGACACTCGGTTGCTCGTCGCTCTTTGATCAGACCCAGGACTCCACGGGGGAAACGGCGCCGATGGCTTGAAATGTAAATTTGCATCTTAATTTTAATTTCCAAGCAACATCTGTTGATTTTCTTTCATAGCAAAAAGAGGATAATAAATCTGTCCTCAAAGAGAAGCATCTGCAAGCAAACGCAGGCCATTTAGTCTAAACAGCTACACGATAAACAGTCACCAAAGCCATGCGGCGAAGTTGTTTTGTTGGCTTTGCGATAGTCTAAACTAAAGTGAATTAAGCGGAATTCAAATATCGCTCGTAGTTATGTTCTCTGCGGTCCATTGTCATGCACAAGCAATCGACTTTCCATTGATGTTGTTATTAAGGAAAAATTCCCTTAAGGAACCAACAGACTATTGAAAGATTATGTTTTTGAGATGTAATTAACTTCAGGGGGAAAAAAAAAAAGAACAAAATCTTTGTTGTTGTCTCTGATTGCTTGCAGCCCATAAGAAAAGCCTCCGTGAAACAGAAAAAACATAATTCCTGTGCATTTGCTGCATCTTACTGCAAGGATAAACATAATTAACCCTTTGGAAAAATAATATTACTGGCACGGACTCCGTACGAGCTTTCTTTTTCATTAACAGTGGAATTTGTTGTTGGAAAGGAAAGGGCAAAAAAAAAAAAAAAAGAGTAAGGGTGAAAGAGAAAATTTCATAGCGAGTGTGGAGGAGTGAGCGAGCGAGCGGGAGAGAGAGAGAGAGATGCAGATTGTTTTAAATCCGCAGCGAGTCAGCCTCTCAAATTTATGCCCATGGGCTGCTTCTTGGGTGGGCTGCAGGGAGGGCGGTGCGCTAGCTGGAGCAGGGGAAAGTTGCCGACTCCAGACTGCTTGCCTTGCTCTGAAGCTTGGCTTTTCCTGCTGGAACACATTTACGACTCAACCGTCCTGAGTAGCTGACTGACTGACTGCCTGGCCCTGCCCTGCCCCATTTCACTACGCTATGACAGAATAGCGTTGGCTGCTTTTGAGCGAGCAGAGCTTTCAAAGTGTGTTAAATGGTCGTTCTCATTTATGCGACGCCTTTAGTCGAGTTTATTGCTGGAATGTTGCTGGAAGCTACGGCGTGGCTGTGTGCGGCGTCGACGGCGAGCGCGGAGATCAGTGTACTGTACGCGGAAAACAGTGTGCGTGTGTGTGTGTGTGTGTGTGTGTGTGTGTGTGTCGCCTGTTTCAATGAGGAGAGTTTATGTGGAGTTAAAAGGAATTCCTGGATTCCACTGCTCTGACTTTCTTCTCCAACAGTTAAGAGGCAGTTTGTACTTGCAGACAATTCTCGTCTTAACCCAAGGACTCCAGATCAGATAAGGCATAATTCTGCCTCCTCTGTGTTTCGTGCCAGCAGCGACTGTTTGTTTTGCTCAGCCTGAGAAAGATCCGGGCCCACATCGAGCCTTGTTTAAGATGGAAGGAGAGCAGCTCACTCAACGACGGCCATCAAAATGGTGTCTGGACATCTGCTAAATGTTAAAGCTCTCCCACCTGGTCAGCTGAGATCCGTCCTCATTCATTCATTCACCTGATTTCATTCAACAAATCTCCTCCATCAGTTGAAGTTGTGTTTCCAACTTTTTTCACTTGAAAGGCTTGGGTGCAGTGCTGCGTTTGTTTCGCTTTTTTGGAACGGGGAGGTTTTTCCGGCTTGAATCCACTGTGAGGGATGACATCAGCAGCATGTAAATCAGCTTACAGCCCAGGAATAATCTACTTTTAGGATAACACACACACACACACACACACGTACAAATTAAGGCACGTAAAGCACTAAGAGGCCTTTATGGAGTAAAACAGCGGTTATTGTATTTATCTGCTTTCAGGTTAACACTTGTGTGTACAAAATGTGAACTCTCGCCTGTCCCTGAAGTCAAAACGAAGAAATAATGCTAAGAATATCCTTTAAAAAGCTGATAAAGGTGCGTGTGTTCCGTCTCACTTCACTCCGGCCCTTAAGTCTGTCTGCTGTGAGCGCTAATTCGCTGTGAAGGTATTACGGTTATTGGAAGGCTTGTAAACCATTAAGTCTTTATTTACAAGAGAAAGAAAAGGGGGTCTGGCTGACTGCAGAGGGGCCAGCCAGGTTTTGGTCCGGCCCCGACCCCACTGTAAGCGATCAGACTGACGGACGTCCTGACAGACGGGCCCAGAGGACATCTGGTCTTATTTGTAGCAAAGTGCAGACCACTCCTCAATTACATAATTGTGCCCATTAATTACACGAGCAGGGCGTTCATTTCCTGGTAGTAACTCACTAAAAAAGCCTCAGTAAAGAAGGTTTCTGAGACACACATGATTATAGTGTGTGTAGGGAGACATGAGACATGCAGGTGCAGCTGAAGGTTACTCGGCCACGGTTTGCATTTTGTAAAATACAGCAAAAAGACACCGGAGCAGCAGCGGGGTGGCACGGCGCTGCAGCTGTTGGTTAAACGCTCCGGTTATGGGGACAGGTTGTTGTCTTCGTCAGCATCAGCAGCCACCGTTTTTGGCCACACACAAAGCTCCCTGCAGGTTGTTACACCAGGAGAGGGTTTTGGTGACATGTCTCACCTACAGCCCGTGTGGTGATTGGACGGTTTCACACCAGGAAAGCCCTGCTGTTTTCAGCATCATCAGAAAGAAGACGACGTGGACGGGCGTAAACACGCCGTCCATCGGCGTCGCTGATAAATCGGCGTTGGTTTCCTGGTTTCCCGTGCCGTGAAGTGACCTACCGCTGCACTCAGCATGAAACAAATGTTGGAATGACAAAGCGGCTGTCACAGCTGTTGTTTTTTCAGGTCCTGAGCTGTTGTCCTCTCCTCCTCCTCCTCCTCCTCCTCCTCTTCTTCTTCTTTCTCCCCTCTCTTTCTCATCATCACTTTTACACCAGTGGGTGCAAAGTGGACGACACACACGCGCAAATGCACCTGCTAGGAAAAGTTTGAGGAGAGCGTGGGACCAGGGAAGAGCGACGGATGGGTGAGAGACTGTCTTTTTGTGTGAGTGTGTGTGAGGGAGAGGAGAATACGGTGAAAGGGAGAGGCTGTGGGAGTGGGTTTCTTGGTCTTTGGAGTGTGGAAAGGGTCGAGGTACCATGCTGGGCATTTATGCCAGGCTTATGCGACCAGACTCAGCTGAATACACAGACGGTCAACAGGGATCCACGCTCACTTGTCTTCTCACACAGGGAAAATCTGTCTCTTAGTCCTACAGTGTGTTTTAGTGCCAGGCACACTGTTCGGGGTGCCTCTCTGCGTGTCGCCAAACATATGCTGGAATAGAAAAAGATTCAATGTATAGATGGACTGACTTCTCTATACATCACAGCACATTATCTCCTATTGTACAAATGCAAATCATCGTCAGTGCTGTCCCACAATTTGCATGAAGTCCTTTAAATGTTTTCAACTGTCCGATTCATTCAGTTTATAGAAATCAGAAGCACTTTTATACGCACGCGGACAATACGGTTTAAGAAGGAAATTGAAAGATTAGACAAAGATCCGAGATCGAGAGCGTTTTTCTAATATTACATTGTTATTAAACTCATGTTTGCGGTACGAAATGGTGGTAAAATGTGTATGAAGAGACCAATCGGGACATTTGAAGTGGAATCAAGCTGTAAAATTCTTGTTGTTGTTGACTGAGTTCCATAAACAGCTAAAGAGCTTGAAAATATTCTGATAGTGGTTCAAAGATGCCCCATTAACCCTTTAATCACTACTAAATGAAGTGGTCATTGACTCCACTTTAAAGCAAAGCATAATGGATAAATGTAAACCATCATCTTTATAAACTTTTGGACTTTCACTTGAATTTAAGATAAAACTATGAAGAGTAAAATATGAAAAATGAAGAGTACCTCTGTTTTAAAGGCTATCATATATTACTTTGTCCATATTTAGGGTTGAAATGTCATGTAATACTTCCTGTTAGACTCCACCCTCCTACTTTTTGTCAACAGAGGTGCACATGTTCAGTGAGATCAGGCTCTGTACTGTTGGCTTATCAGGGTCCCATCTAGATCCCGTTTTGTTCCAACGTGTTCAGTAGGAGGACTGCTGACTGCGGTGCGTGTTGAGAGCTGACAACCTGGACCATGGAGCACCTCATTACTTCCTGTACTCCCTCACCAATGCTTTCACCCAACACACCTCACCGCATCTAATCGGTGAAGGCTCATTGGCTAAATCGGAGGCTCTAATTATGGATCCTTAAGTTACAATTACTTTAAGTAAATACACTGAGCACTCAAATATGTCTGCTTTGGTTGTTAGAGTAGAACAAATACTCATCCAGTGCCGATGGGAGCGTTTTAAAAGACATCACGTACAAACTTCACGACGTCGGCTAAGAATGAGCCGCGGTCAATATGGAGGAATTACAGCTCTAATAGAATAAATCCTCCCGGTCTCTACGGTCACCTGCTTCTTCTAAACTGACAGCTCGGCAGTAGGTTGTTGGTTCCCGTTGGACTTTTCCCAACTGCTGATTATTTCCCCAGCCGTTAAACCCCAATGACCATCTCACTGTGTTCCCATTATTTCTCCTCCGCTCGGGACGGACAGTTGTTCTGCCGCGGTGCATTTATTGGCCCTTATTAGCTGGCACCTGTAGCCCATTAAGAAGCCTGTGAGTCTGCTGACAGACTGACAGATGGATACGGTCTTGAAGTTCTCAATGCGGGCAGCGCAAACCTTCAGTTGCCGTACGAATGGACATTTTTCATGCCGGGGAGAACAATCGCGAGGCCTTAAAATGTTCCGAACATCGAAACCCACAGGATCCCATTCAAAGTGATTATTTATCGACCCTTGTCTCCCCGCGCAGCTGTGGAACAGAAATGCGGTGAGCACTTGTGCGTTGGGAGCGTGTCAGTGTGCCCTTGTGAATGTTATGTGTCGTTTGTGTGGGCGTGCAGTGGGGGGAAGGGTCGCAGATGTGGATGTGGTGTAAGGAGGAAAGTTGTTGGTGATTAGTTCAACTTTGGGGTCCAGAACCATGGAGGGTCTCAGCAAGCCCAGGCCGAGCACGTGTAAGGTAAATGTTGTTTTAAGATGAAAAGAACGTTCTGCTTTGATTGTGTTGGAGCTTAAGATGACATCAGTGACCTGTCTGACTTATTGTAATGTTTGTAAACCATTAAGGAATTGAACCAGCAGCTCTCTCGTGCCAAGTTTGAGTGGAGATGCATTTTTAGAAAGTCACTGAAACAAAGTATGATGACTTTGTCCAATATATAGCCGTGTTTGCAGTGTTTATTCTGGAGTTAGTGTGTATATAAGCTGTCTTTTCCTCTGGACAGCTTGTTTTTAATGTTTAATGGATATTATTGTTTCCGTTATATAACTTTTATGTGGAGTTTGCACAGCTTATTTTTGCATTACATACTTGTGGTTTTAAATTGCAGCGGTTTTTTATTATGTGGACCTCAGGAAGACAAGGAGGGACTAGCTAATGTGGATCCAAATAAAGAATAAAGGCTACAAATACTACTTGATACTTGAATTTGGCTCCACATTGTGCCATAATTATAATAATGAATAATTATGCATGTTTGGTTCAACTGCATTTTCATGGCGATCTGAATATTAAGTTGTGTGAAGCCACATGCTCTTATTTTGAAAATTTTGTCCAGGGAGTCATTCTTTTTTCTTTTTTTTTTTTCCTTTGAAATCGAAGCAGTCAGTTGTTTCTTTTTGAATATCTGTTGTTTATTATCAAGGCCGGCAGAGTTCTTAAAGAGGAGGGAAATTATTTGAGACGCGGTAGAAAAACAACCGGAGAGAGTCGCTCTAAATTTAGACGAGTCGATCCTCCAACATGTATGTGAACTAATGTGTTACATCTGGAAAAGGTCACTGCAGTCCATTGTCCATAAGGAATTTATTGTGGTGTGTACAGTCAGGAAGGAAAATGGGAGACTGTCGGGAAAAAGCAGAGATGATCACAACGCTTTCGTGTCTCGACTCATCTTTTTTCTCTTTTGGGATAAAATGCAGATCAGATTATCGGTTAAAATTAGAGCACTTATGAGATGAGAGACAAAAATTCTTTAACTTGTAGTCCCAGTAGAACGTGTAGGTGAGCTTTCCCACCCCCCCACCACACACACACACACACACTCGCCCTGTGTGTCCCGGCTCACACTCCAACTTCCTGTGGGATAGATGAGATCCCGGGGGCAGAGGGATGTCTGTTTCCAGCCAACGAGCTCTGTCACACATGCTCCAGCTTGTCAGGCTGAGTTTGTGTGTGGGTGATTGGGTGTCAGAGTGTGTATGCATGGAAGTGCCTATATGTCTGAGAGTGTCTCTGCACCTCCATGTGTACGTGGGTGTGTTAAGATGTTCAGAGATACGTGTGTTGTCTCTCTGTGGGTCGTCTTAAACGGTCTTAGGAGAGGAGGAAAATTCCAATTAGTACGAGTTTAGAGTCCATGTTGAGCTCAGGTTGGCTACACAGAAACCTGAGTTTGTGTGTGACGTCTCTGTACGAAACATTTATTGTCTCTTGATGTCATGGAAAACTTTAACTCAACCTTTATTGTCATTCTGTAATCATTTGATATAGATACATTGGACGAAATGAGTTTTAAACTTAGCGCTAATGAACAGGATGTAACTTATAATATCGTAGTACCACGCCAAAAATACTACAATAAGCAAATATGATGTATACAAGCACAATACACACCACAAAATAACATAAACAGCAGAGACAGGTATGCGTTATGACCTGTATGCCTGTAATATTACCAGCAGCGTCTCTTAGTCTCCAATCTTTATTTATAAACCCTAAATTAACTCAACACACGTTCCCAAGTGCGCATAATCCCATAATTACTCATTCACATTTAACAGACTTAAGCTATGAGAAATATCAACTTTTCAGGTTGACTGCACTGCTAAAAAAACTTTTAAACTTTGTTTGCTTTAAAATATGCGACAATGAAATACATTTCAGGACCAGAATAACTGTTTCCATGCTTTTAATTTGGCTAGGAAATGAAGCGCAGATAGGAAGAAAAAAGGAAGGAAACAAAAGACGAAATGTGTTTTTGATGTTTTCCTGTCTTATCTCATGTTTCATCTCAATCTGCAAAATAACTCCAGCATCAAACATTCGTGGAACAAAGGAGTTCAATTATAATGCATCACAAAATACCAAATAAATGACAGCATTTGGGCACATGTACTTATTATCTGACATTCGGTTCACAAATCTTCATTTTTATTTCCTTCAGTCATATTCTTTCACTCTGTTTTTTTTTTTAACTAGGGAAAGTAATTGTGTGGTTTAAGCGAAACTGAAGTGAGAGGTGTTATAATTTCACCCGGTCGGGGTTTTGGCATGTTTATGTGGTTGTGTGTTGGGCATCGTACATCACTCACACACACATAGTATGTGACAGTTTGTGGAATAAAAACGTCAGCGGGATCTGTGTGTGTTTCTGTGTAAGCAAAGCTGTGTGTCTTAAAGTTGAAGCTTTATACACAGCGGCTTGCTTTACCTCAGGGCTCGTTCGCCTCCTGGTTAGGCATCAGAGCGGACCGGCGGTGTGTGTGTGTGTGTGAGCTGTGTGGCTTACCACCATGTCATGACCTGGAGGGCCCTTTCTGTCCGTGTCCTGCAGTGATGGATTCATGAAGAAGGAATCGCCACACATACATACACCATCCTGACAAAATAGGAAAAATGTTCCTAAATGAACAAAAAAATGAACTTTTGGTCTCATATATAGTAAAAATATAAACTGCTAGGAGACGTAATGTAACAGGAATCTTTCAGCATCTTGGAGGAATATAAGAAAGTTATTACAAACAAATGTACAACTTGAAGGTTACAATTGAATAAGCAGGAAAAAGTGATTTTCCTCGTATCGCTCCACAGGATTGTCACTGTCACACGTTTTAAAAATTGACACACACGAGACGCTATGAGATGCTGAGTAGTTTCTGCGAGAATGTATACACACACAGACACACACACGCATGCAGACACCTTTCCTAATACACCCACAGGTCAACAAGGGAGTTGTTTTAACCTCAGACAAGTGGGGTTGGGAAGTTGAGGGGATGTGAAATTAGCAAGCAAGAGATAATTCACTCTCCTCTCCTCTCTGTCCTCTCCTCTCCTCTCAGTAAACACTTTGAAGGGCAAACGTTTTTAACTTGGAGTGTTAGTGCCAGAGCTCTTCTGCTAACTGACCCGGGGCTCTGAAGAGCTGCACATAACAGGCACCCACATTGGCTTTTGTGTGCAGGAGGGTCTTTACATAACCCACATAACCAAGCACATTGTCTAGC